>CAEFZP010000868.1:0-15000 GCA_903064625.1 Mallotus villosus
TCCACCCCTACATCTCTCTCTTCACCTCTAACTCTCTATCTCCAACCCCTACATCTCTCTCCCCAGCCTCTACGTCTCTCCCGTCCACCCCTCATTCTCTCTTCACTCTCTCCACCCCTACATCCTCTCTTCTCTCTCTCTCTCCACCACCCCTACATCTCTTCTCTCACCCTAACCATCTCTCTCTCCCTCCCCCCTACAATCTCTCTCTCTACCCACACTAGCTACCCAAAACTGAATAACCCCCTACAAATCTACTCTCTCTCAACCCCGTACTCTCCTCTCGGCATTCCACCTCCTACATCTCTCTCTCACACCTCTACATTTCTCTCTCTCCATCTCATTCCCTACCGCCTCTCTCCGACCCCTACAAGCTCTCAGCTCCCGAGCAGCCCCTACCTCTCGTCTCATCCACACTCATGCACACAAATCTCTCATATCGACCTCTCTCCACCGACCTACGATCGTCTCTCCATACTCAATTCCACCCCTACACGGAATCTCGTGCTCTCTCCAGCCGGCCAGCTAACGATCTCTCTCCCCGTACACTCTCTCTCCACCCCACATCTCTTCTCCACCTACTCTCTCTCCTCCCAGACCCTCACCAATCTCTACTTCTACCCCACAATCTCTCTCTGCCTCTCTCTCCACCCTAACATCATCTCTCTCACCTCTCAACGCCATCTCCATCCACCCCCTACAACTCTCTCTCTCTCCACCTCTACATCTCTCGCTCCACCCTACTCTCTCTCTCCACCCAATCTACCTCCTCTCCACCCCTCCATCTCTCTCTCCTCTCCACTCACCTACAGTCTCTCTCTCTCACCCCTACACTCTCCCCTCTCCCATCTCTCCACCCCTCCATCTCTCCTGCCCCCTACAGTGCTCTCTATCTCCCACCCCTACCTCTCTCACTCTCTCTCCTCCACCTCTACTCTCATATCTCCTCCACCTCTACACTCTCTCCCACCCCTACATCTCTCCTCTCTAACCCTCAATCTCTCTCCCCTCCCGCTACATCTCCGCTCTCTCACCCACTAATCTCTCTCTCACCCCTACATCTCTCTCTTCTTCCTCCTCTCTCTCTCTTTCAATCTACATCTCTCTCTCCCACCCCTACAATCTCTCTCCTCCACTCCTCCACCTCTACATCTTCTCTTCCCACACCCGTACAACAATCTCTCTCTCCCACCCCTACATCTCTCTCTCTCGCCACCCTCTCCTCTCTCCTCGCCACCCCTACATCTCTCTCTCCACACCCCTCATCTCTCTCTCCACCCCCTACATCTCTCGTCTCTACCCTACATCTCCTCTCCCTCCACCCCGACATCTTCTCTCTCCCCCCTCACATCTCTCTCTCCACCTCTACATCTCACATCGCTCTCTCACGCTCTCCACCCCACATCCCTCTCTCCTCCTCCACCCCTACATCTCTCTCTCCACCTCTACAAGCCTCTCACCCCTACATCTCTTCTCCTCCACCCCTACCTTCTCTCTCACTGCCACCTCTCCTCTCTCTCCACCCTTACATCTACGCGCTCGCAGGCCACCCCTACATCTCTCTCTCCATCGCTCTCTCCCCCCCATACAAATCTCTCTCCTCCACACCCCTACATCTCTCTCTCTCCTAGCCCCTAACATCTCTCCCTCCCCCCTTACTCTCATCTCTCGCCACCCGCTCCATCTCTCTCTCCCTCCACCTCTACAACGTCTTCTCTCTCCAACCGCTACATCTCTCTCATCTCTCTCAGCCACCCTATCTCTCTCCCAACCCCCTACATCTCTCTCCTCTTCTATCTCCTCTCAACCTCCTCCATCTTCTCTCTCTCTCCTCATCCCTCTCTCTCTCCCCCCCCTACATCCGCTCTATCCCGGGCCCTACAAAGTCTCTCTCATCCACCCACATCTCGTCGCTACACCCCTCCTCTCTCTCTCCACCCCTAATCTCTCTCTCTCCACCTCTACATCTCTCTCCCCAATACCCCCTACACCCTCTCCTCTCTCCACCCCTACATTCTCTCTCTCCACCCCTACATCTCTCTCTCTACATCTCGCTCTCCACCCCTACACTCGCTCTCTCCACCTCTACATCTCTCTCTCTCACACCCCTCCATCTCTCTCTCTCACCCCTACCTCTCCTCGCTCCACCCTCCAACTCATCTCTCTCTCTCACCCCTACATCTCTCTCTCCACCACCCCTACAATCTGCTCCTCTCCACCCCTACACATCTCTCTCACGCACTCTCTCCACCCCTACATCTCGTCTCGCTCCACCTCGACATCTCTCTCTCCATCCTCTACATCTCTCTCCACCCCTCCATCTCTCTCTACCACACCCCTCACACCTCTCTCCACCCTACAAATCTCTCTCTCTCCCTCCTAACAGCTCGCTCTCCACCCCTACATCTCTCTCTTCACCCCTACCTCTCGTCTCTCTCTCTACGCTCTCTCTCTCCACCTCTACATCTCTCGCCCACCTCCATCTCTCTCTCTCCTCTCTCCTCCACCCCTACACACCCTCTCTCTACCATCTCTCTCTGCTCCACCCCTGACTCTCTCTCTCTCCACCCCGTCACATCTCTCCTCCTCCACCCCTACATCCATCGTGGGCAGGATGAGAGTCTACAGATAAAGAGAGAGGAAAGGAGACAGACACACAGAGAGAGGAGACAGAGAGAGGAGAGAGTTTACTGATCATTGTGATATAAAAGGGAAGATGCTGTTTCCTGCTTCCTGTCCTTCACGTGTCCGCCCCCCAGGGAAACCACCCCCAGTAATATGGTTTCCCCCCAGGACACAACCCCCCAGGACACACGGCACAATCTAATCTGGGGACGGTGGGGCTTTTGGCCTGACGCCTGACACCACACACTCCTACACACACACACACACACACACTCCTACACACACACACACACATGTACACCCACTCACACACACTGAACACACGATGAGATAGAAAAGGGAGGAGAAGAGGAGGAAGGGTGACCTGGATCAGTTTTATTGTTTGCTTGCCTAAATCATCACACACACACACACTCTCGTACACCCACAAACTCTCGTACACACACACACACACACACTCTGTACACACACACACACACACACTCTCGTACACACACACACACACTCTCGTACACACACACACACCACACACACTCTCGTACACACACACACTCACACACACGAAGGTAGGATGTGTTGGACAGGATCTGTGTCATCTGGGACCACATGGTTTTGATGTCATGTTAATTAAAATATCAGATGATGGTGTGTGTGTGATATCTGAGGTAAACTGACATACTTCTATTGAATCTCTTGGGGTGGGGGTGGGGGGGTGGGTTGAAAAGTTAACTAACTGTGTGTGTGACTGTGTGCCTTGTGTGTGACTGTGTGTGAGTGTGTGAGTGTGTGAGTGTGTGTGAGTGTGTGAGTGGTGAAGTGTGTGTGGCTGTGTGAGAGCGTGTGAGTGTGTGAGTGTGTGTGAGAGTGTGACTGTGTGCCTGTGTGTGAGAGCTGTGAGTGGTGAGTGTGTGAGTGTGCGTGTGACTGTGTGCCTGTGTGTGAGAGCGTGTGAGAGCGTGCTGAGAGGCGTGTGAGTGTGTGAGTGTGTGTGAGTGTGTGAGAGCGTGCGTGTGAATGTGCGTGTGAGTGTGTAAGCCAGGACAGATCAGTAACCTTCGCTGTCTGCCTTCGCCTCCTCTGAGCTCATTTCATCAAAGAGGAACTTTGGATGTTACCCTCAACTACCCCCATAGCCAAAAAGCACAAACACCCCAACACTGCAAACAAAAAGCACAATAGAAACACCCCCTGCACTCCCACGACCGTTCCTCCTCCCTCCCCCCTCCCTCCCCCCTCCCTTCCTCTTCCCTTCCCCCTCCCTTCCCCCTCCCTTCCCCCTCCCTTCCCCTCCCTTCCCTGTGTCTTTCTGTCACTTACGATCGCTACAAAGGTGTCTGATTGTTGAATAAGTGACAACATTTAGCAGCATCTGTCCCTCTCGAAGTCCCTTCCTCTCCACCCCTCCTCCTCTACACCTCTCCTCTCCTCTCCTCTCCTCCCCTCCACTCGCCATCCCTCCTCTCCCCTCCTCTTCTCTGTCGTCGTCAGGTGCGCTGGAGTTCTAACTGATACAAGGGGCGGAGTCCTGCAGCCAATGAGGAGGTCCCTGGAGGGAGACTCTGATGGCTAATTGGAGTTTTTCAGGTCCATTCTGAAACACGATTGGGTGATTGGCAGGAGTCCCGCCCCCTCGTACCTGCTGTTCCACCAGAGGGGGCTGGGCCAACGCCAGTGTGTGGTGTGTGTGTCTGTGTGTGTGTGTGTGTGTGTGTGTGTCCTGCCCTGTTACAGACTCTCTGTAGTGAATCCAACTGGTACCACAGTCACACTGGGAGGTGTGTGTGAGTGTGTGTGTGTGTGAGAATGTGTGTGTGTGTGTGTGTGTGTGTGTGTGAGAGTGTGTGTGTGTGTGTGTGTGTGTGTGTGTGTGTGTTATACAGTCGCAGGTACATCTAGGACACAGGGAGAGGACACAGTTCCTCCACACAAACAAGTAGGACTCAAATAATGAAGAAAACATGATTTATTCACACAGAGAGAGAGGGGAGGAGAGAGGGGGAGGAGGGAGAGGAAGGGGTGGGGGAGGGAGAGAAAGTGGAAGGAAAAAAAGGAGAGAGTCTGAGACCTGATTTCTAAAGAGAAATGTTCAGTGTAGATGTTTCTAGGGGTCCGTGACATCAAACACAGCGTTCTAATCCTTCAGACACTGTCCATGTCACGGGGGGACTGTGTGTGTGTGTGTGTGTGTGTGTGT
Organism: Mallotus villosus; assembly: GCA_903064625.1. Taxonomy (NCBI): domain Eukaryota; kingdom Metazoa; phylum Chordata; class Actinopteri; order Osmeriformes; family Salangidae; genus Mallotus; species Mallotus villosus. The sequence goes on from CAEFZP010000868.1 coordinate 4,820, forward strand.
GTGTGTGTGTGTGTGTGTGTGTGTGTGTGTGTGTGTGAGAGAGAGAGAGAGAGAGAGAGTGTGTTTACACTAAGCACTAAACAAGAGAATGTGGAACCACAGATTGTGTCATGTCTACACTATACATCCAGCAGAGATCAGAACACACTCTAACCCTAATCCTGTCAGTGTTGAACCCAGATCTGTTCTGCTGAATCCCAGGCTCAACAGATCCTGTCTCTAGAGGTGGATTACTCTGGATGAGCCCCTCTGGGACTGACCACAGAGAGGACGGGGGGCTGTCATATCTGAGTGTGTGTGTCAGTGTCAGTGTGTGGAAAGTAAGACAGCTCTTTCCTGGCTGAAGGTTTCTCAGTGTGTGTGTGTGAGTGTCAGTGTGTGTGTGTGTGTGTGTGTGTGTCAGTGTCAGTGTGTGGAAGTAAGACAGCTCTTTCCTGGCTGAAGGTTTCTTGGTCTCATGAACACCCTGTCATCATACATGAAGCACAGAAGAGGAGGAGAGGGGGGGGGTGGAGGAGAGGGAGGGTGGAGGAGAGGGAGGGTGGAGGAGAGGGAGGGTGGAGGGGTGGGAGGGGGGTGGAGGAGAGGGAGGGGGTGGAGGGAGGGGGGCTGGAGGAGAGGAGGGAGAAAGGGAGGGGTGCTATAGATAGATACTTTATTTTTTCTATGTTGAGCATTACAGTGATACTGGAGACAGCGAATGCAAAAGTGTAAGGAGGTATTGATCAGCCTACTGACTTGAGGGGATCTGTGTGTGTGTGTGTGTGTGTGTGTGTGTGTGTGGACTCTAGGTATGAGTGTGTGTGTCTCTGTGTGTGTGGTCTCTAGGTACCAGGATGTCTTTTCTGACTGGAACTCCAGAGGATCACTAGTCTCTATCTGCTGATGAAGCAAAACACACACACACACACACACTCTCACACACACAAACAGCACAGCTGCTGCCATCTCCACCACCATGTTCATAATCTCTCTTCTCTTTCAGTCTCTCCTCCCCCCCCCTCTCCAGAGGAGAACTATCATGGTTCCACCACACCCCCCCCTCTCCAGGGGAAAAGTATTGTGATTGTCAAAGGTGTCTCTGTCTGTCTGCTCAGCAAAACATTCTAGAACTTGAACATTCTAGAACTTTTGAACATTCTAGAACTCGTGAACATTCTAGAGCTCTTGAACATTCTAGAACTCTTAAACATTCGAGAACTCGTGAATATTCTAGAGCTCTCGAACATTCTAGAACTCGTGAACATTCTAGAACTCGTGAATATTCTAGAACTCGTGAAAATTCTAGAACTCGTGAAAATTCTAGAACATTCTAGAACTCGTGAACATTCTAGATCTCGTGAACATTCTAGAACTCTTGAACATTCTAGAACTCGTGAACATTCTAGAGCTCTTGAACATTCTAGAACTCGTGAACATTCTAGAACTCGTGAAAATTCTAGAGCTCTTGAACATTCTAGAACTCTTGAACATTCTAGAATTCTTGAACATTCTAGAACTCGTGAAAATTCTAGAGCTATTGAACATTCTAGAATTCTTGAACATTCTAAAGATCTTGAACATTCTAGAGCTCTTCAACATTCTAGAACTCTTCAACATTCTAGAACTCTTCAACATTCTAAAGCTTTTGAACATTCTAGAACTCTTGAACATTCTAAGCTCTTGAACATTCTAGAACTCTTGAACATTGTAGAGCTCTTGAACATTCCAGAAGTCTTTCTCCCAGCAGACTGAGAGGCACAGAGGTGTGGTATGAAGGTGGGAATGATGTCATGAGTGTTTGACTGCGGTGCCAGATGGTGATGTCATGGGCAGGTGACGGAGGCAGGCTGCTGTAGGACAGGTGACACGAGAACACCTGTGCTGTCACACGCCCCCGAGCAGGGCCATGCTGACAGGCTGGAGCCTGAGTGTGTGTGTGTGTGTGTGAGTGTGTGTGTGGGTGATGGGGTAAGTATACACAGGGATATCTGACACACAAACAAGGTTCACTAACTTTATTGTCAGAGTGCGAGGCAGCCTGGTCCACTGCTGCAGAGGGGGGGCTTCCAGCTGGTCCTGCAGGGGGGGGTCTGGTCCTCCAGGGGGGGGGTCTGGTCCTCCAGCTGGTCCTCCAGCTGGTCCTGCAGGGGGGGGGTCTGGTCCTCCAGGGGGGGGGTCTGGTCCTCCAGGGGGGGGGTCTGGTCCTCCAGCTGGTCCTGCAGCTGGTCCTGCAGCTGGTCCTCAGCTGGTCCTGCAGGGGGGGGGTCTGGTCCTCCAGGGGGGGGGTCTGGTCCTCCAGGGGGTGCTGGTCCTGCAGGGGGGGGTCTGGTCCTCCAGGGGGGGGGTCTGGTCCTCCAGGGGGGGGGTCTGGTCCTCCAGGGGGGGGGTCTGGTCCTCCAGCTGGTCCTGCAGGGGGGGGTCTGGTCCTCCAGCTGGTCCTGCAGGGGGGGGTCTGGTCCTCCAGCTGGTCCTGCAGGGGGGGGGTCTGGTCCTCAGGGGGGGGGTTGGTCCTCCAGCTGGTCCTGCAGGGGGGGGTCTGGTCCTCCAGCTGGTCCTGCAGGGGGGGGGGTCTGGTCCTCCAGGGGGGGGTCTGGTATCTCAGCTGGTCCTGCAGGGGGGGGTCTGGTCCTCCAGGGGGGGGGTCTGGTCCTCCAGGGGGGGGGTCTGGTCCTCCAGGGGGGGGGTCTGGTCCTCCAGCTGGTCCTGCAGCTGGTCCTGCAGCTGGTCCTGCAGTCTGGTCCTCCAGCTGGTCCTGCAGCTGGTCTGCAGCTGGTCCTGCAGGGGGGGGTCTGGTCCTCCAGCTGGTCCTGCAGGGGGGGGTCTGGTCCTCCAGGGGGGGGGTTCTGGTCTCCAGTCTGGTCCTGCAGGGGGGGGTGTCTGGTCCTCCAGTGGGGGGGCTGGGTCCGTGCTCAGGACCTCAGGGTCTTGTGGGCCCAGTCCGGCTCTCTTGGGGGGCTTCTTTGGGCCCTTAGCTGCCCTGGGGGGCAGGGAGGAGGGGGGCCCCCTCAGCAGGACAGAGGCAGGGTCAGGGGAGGGGGGCTCGGCCACCTGACACAGGAGAGAGGTCAGAGCACGAACACACACATGATCACATGATCACACAAACAGATACATGAAACATGAAAACACATTATTCCTCCATCCTTCACTTCTTCAACATGATCAGTCTGTTCCTAAGCAACCACGCAAGGGAGGACGAGGGGGGGAGAGGGGGGAGACAGGCCACTATCCAGGCCTGAGCAGATCTTAGAGAGGACGAGGGGGGGAGAGGCCTGAGCAGATTTAGAGGACGAGGGGGGGAGAGGGGGAGGCCTGAGCAGATCTGAGAGAGGACGAGGGGGGGGAGAGGGGGAGAGAGGGGGAGGCCTGAGCAGAGCTTGGAGAGGACGAGGGGGGGAGAGGGGGAGAGAGAGGACACTGTCCAGGCCTGAGCAGAGCTTAGAGAAGACAGAAGCAGCGCATCCTGCAGCAGGGGTGAAGGGATGATTTCAATAGGTGTCTCCATGTTTTCAAGGTCCTGTTTAGAGTGTCCAAATTAGACCTGACCACGACTGACATCCCTTTAAGGCTTCTAAGCCTGCAGTAGCTGAATGTGTGTGTGTGTGTGGGAGTGTGTGTGTGCTGTGTGTGTGTGTGTGTGTGTGTGTGTGGGGAAGGCTACAGTAGTAGTCAGATGAATAAGTGTGTCTGTATGTTGATGAGAAATGTATCAGTTCAGAACAGATGCTCTCTGTCACAGCGATCTGCTCTCATCTGCACCATCCCTGTAGAGGAGTGAGGGTGTGGGTGTGGTGAGTGTGTGTGTGGAGGGGTGTGGTGTGAGAGGGTGGGTGTGGGGGTGTGTGTGTGAGGGGTGGGTGTGAGAGTGTGTGGGGTGTGTGTGAGAGGTAGGGTGGTGGGTGTGGGGGGTGAGGGGGTGTGTGTGAGAGTGTGTGGTGTGTGGTGTGTGGTGGGGTGTGAGGGGTGTGTGTGAGAGTGTGTGTGTGTGTGGTGAGGGGTGTATGTGAGAGGTATGTGTGTTGTGTGTGTGGGCGTGGAGGGGTGTGTGTGAGAGTGTGTGTGTTGTGTGTGTGTGGGTGTGAAGGCGCGTGGTGATGATGTCATCTTACGGGGACGAGGGCCAGGCCGTCTCTGAGACAGGCGTCCTTAAGTTCCGTCCTGAGGGCGGAGACATGCTGCTTCTGTGCGGAGACTTCCTGTTCCAACGCACCAATCCTGGAGCAGGCTGACTGCCACAGCTCAGAGAAGGTAGCCAATAGGCTCTGAGAACAGAGAGAGGGGGCGCGGGGTTAGGAGTGAGGGAGGGTGTGTGTGTGTGTGTGTGTGTGTGTGTGTGGTGCATCCGTACCTGGCAGGCCACCACATGTTGTCCTCCCATAATCCTCTCTGTTCCCGGCGTTCCAGATGCATCCTGGGTAGAAGCAGGAGGCGGTCCTTGCTCACTAAAGAGCCCTGTGATTGGAGGATACTATCCCTGGCCTATCAGGAGGGGGAAAGGAGGAGGAGTCAGACTGACAGACAGGAAGTAGGTTGGATGAAGGATGAGATGGTAACCAGGGGTAACTCGTCACCGAGAGCAACAGAACCCTGACAAGCTAAGGATAGCTACCCGTCCTTCCAACATACAGAGTAAGAGATCATACGATCTTAGAATCCCTTTAATCCAGGGAAATTCTCAATGATGACAAACTCACAGACATGCAGACAGACATGCAGGCAGGCAGACAGACATGCAGGCAGACAGACAGACAGACAGACAGACGGGTATGTGTGACAGGGTAACCAACCTCTCTGTAGCTGCTCTCTGCTGTCCTCATGTAGCTGACCAGGGAGTCCTGACTCCTGCACACACACACACACACACACACACACACACACCACACACACACACACACACACACACACCACACACACCACACACACACACCACACACACACCACACACACCACACACACACACACACACACACACACACACCACACACACACACAACACACACACACACACACACACACACACACACACACACACACACACATTAGGGGTGTGTGTGAGGTCTGAGCTTGTGTGTGTTGATGAAGTGTGCGTACTACAGCCCGATCGCTAAAGGATTTTTAAGACCGATACAAATATTTGGTGATTAAAAAATCTGATATTCCGATATTGGCCGATATAATTATATTTTTTTAAAATCCAGAAACGCGTAAGAAAACAAACTAATTTCCCTAACAGTAGTTAATTGTAGTTTACATTTAGCAGAAGTTCTTATCCAGGTACAGGACATTCCCCTAGGCAAGTAGGGTTAAGTGCCTTGCCCAAGACACAACGTCATTTGACACGGCCAGGGAACCTTCTGATTAATAGACCTTCTGATTCCCTAACTGCTCAGCCATCTGACTCTGACTGTTATATTTCCTCACTAAAATAATATGATAATGCAGTTTCTGATAAATAAAATTTATACAAATACAAACATAAGATATGAAACTTAAAGTCCTAAAAACAAAAAACACAATTATGAAAAAAACTACAAAAAAACTACATTATATTAATTTATCGGCCATTATAAATGGACGATATTTGGAAAATGCCTAGTATCGTCCGATAATATCGGCCCGCCGATATTATCGGTCGGGCTCTAGTGTGTACGGTGTGAATGTGTGTACCTGCCCTGGTAGCAGTGTGTGTGTGTGTGTACCTGGTAGCAGTGTGTGTGTGTGTACTGGTAGCAGTGTGTAGTGCATCCTCCAGGCTTCTCCTCTCCTGCTGCAGTGCTGACAGGTGCTTACCCAGAATCCTCAGCGACTGCTCCTTACGACGGACCTCCCGCTTCGCTTCCGCTAGACTCTGGAGAGGGGCGGCAGAAGAGGGGCATGAGAGAGAGAGATAGAGAGAGTGTGTGTACCTGGACAGTCTGGGAGGTGTGTGTGTGTGTGTGTGTACCTGGACAGTCTGGGAGGTGTGTGTGTATGTGTGTGTGTACCTGGACAGTCTGGGAGGTGTGTGTGTGTGTGTGGTGTGTGTGTATGTGTGTGTACCTACTACCTGGCCAGTCTGGGAGGTGTGTGTGTGTGTGTACCTGGACAGTCTGGGAGGTGTGTGTGTGTGTGTGTACCTGGCCAGTCTGGGAGGTGTGTGTGTGTGTATGTGTGTGTGTATGTGGTGTGTGTGTATGTGTGTGTGTACCTACTACCTGGCCAGTCTGGGAGGTGTGTGTGTGTGTATGTGTGTGTGTATGTGTGTGTGTGTATGTGTGTGTGTACCTACTACCTGGCCAGTCTGGGAGGTGTGTGTGTGTGTATGTGTGTGTGTATGTGTGTGTTGTGTGTATGTGTGTGTGTACCTAGTACCTGGCCAGTCTGGGAGGTGTGTGTGTGTGTGTGTGTGTGTATGTGTGTGTGTGTACCTGGCCAGTCTGGGAGGTGTTGTGTGTGTGTGTGTGTACCTGGCCCTGCTCCTGAAGAAGCTTCTGGGCTGTGTGCTCTCTGTCCAGAGCCTTCCTCAGCTCCACACACACACTCTGGAAACGCTCTGCCGGGCCCTGCACACACACCACACACACACAGCAGGCACACACACACACACACACAGCAGGCACACACACACACACACAGCAGGCACACACACACACACACAGCAGGCACACACACACAGCAGGCACACACACGCGCCAGGCACACGCACACACACACAGCAGGCACACACACGCACACACACACACACACACACACACACAGTCACGCACACACACACACAACCAGTGTTTTTTTTATCCTAAAGTGAAGTCATGGGGTCCAGTAAAATGATGTTTTATGTTTCACTTGTGAGCACAGATGGAAAGTTACTGAACTTAATAGACATATTTTACTTTCAGTCCTTAAATTTGTACTTTCTTAATGTTTTTACTTCTTTGATCAATATAATTTATTGTCATTGAACACATTTTTTCATTTCCTGGCTATCACGCACAAATGTAAGCTAGTCTTCGAAGCTACCATGGAGCAAGACAGTAGGCAACAATTTATTTTATTTTTAGTAAAAAAAGTAATGAAATATATTTTTCCATAATTTGCGGGGAAAAAATGGTTAGATAAAACAACAAATCATTTTTACTAAAACTTTCGAAAAAGTATGTCTCGAAAGGTTTAAAGATGTTTTAATCTTTTTTTCAAAGGTTTAAACAAATTAAAAGTATAGAAAGATTGAAAAATATTTTCCACCATCATTTGCCAAACGAAAGGTAAGATTGAACCAAATATATTTTGGCCAAAAAGTTTCTAAATAAATTGTAGAAAGGTTGAAGAATATTGTCCACCATATTTTTATACAAACATTTTTTGGACCTAAAATGTATTTTTACTAAAATATTTTACTTTGAAAGGTTGAAAAAAATGCCTTTAAATGTATGTCCTGTAGTCAGGCATCAGAGAGGACAGCTCACCTGGTCTTTGGGGTCCTGAGAGCAGGAAGCAGAGCTCTGCCTCAGACAGGCCACCTCCAGCCGCAGGCCCCGCCTCTCCACCTCAGCCGAGTGCAGCCGTTGGGTGAAAACCAGGAAGTGCTGTTGCAGTGTGGCCACTAAGGACTGCTGCATTATGGGATAGACTGGGTTAAGAATGATGCACTTTGTGAAGTTGAATGGTGACACATACACACAGAGGTAACACACATACACACAGAGGTAACACACACACACAGGTAACACACACACACACACACACACACACAGGTAACACACAACACACCACACACACAGGTAACACACACACACACACAGGTAACACACACACACAGGTAACACACACACACAACACACACACAGGTAACACACACACAGGTACACACACACACAGGTAAAACCCACACAGTAACACACACACAAAGGTAACACACACACCACACAGGTAACACCCACACACAGGTAACACACACACAGACACACAGGTAACACCACACACAGGTAACACACACACACAGGTAACACACAACACACACACACACAGGTAACACACACACAGGTAACACACACACACACACACAGGTAACACACACACACACACAACACACGGTACACACACAGTACACCACACACAGGTAACACACACACACCACACCACACAGGTAACACACACAGGTAAACAACACACACACACACAGGTAACACACACACACAGGTAAACCACCCACACAGGTAACACCCACACACAGGTAACCACCCACACACATGTAACACCCACACACAGGTAACACCCACACACAGGTAACACCCACACACCTTGCTGCTGTGTTCTCTGGTGTTGAGGTGGGCCAGGCCTCGCCCAGTCTGCTAGCTAGGGAACACTTGTCTGCTCCACAGGGAGGGAGGCTGGAGCTGGCATCTGATTGGTGGAGCAGGAGGTCCAGGAGGCGGGACATACTGCTGCGGGCCGCAGACAGAACGTCTGGGGGGGAGGAGTCTGAGGAAGAATGAACAAGAAGTTCAACTTGAATTCAAATGTAAAACTTGAGTGTGAGTGTGTGTGTGTGTTACCTGTGTGTGTGTGTGTGAGAGAGTGTGTGTGGGTGTGTACCTGTGTGTGTGTTACCTGTGTGTGTGTGTGTTACCTGTGTGTGTGTGTGTGTGTGTGTGTGTTACCTGTGTGTGTGTGTGTGGTGTGTGTGGTTACCTGTGTGTGTGTGTGTGTGTGTGTTACCTGTGTGTGTGTGTGTGTGTGTGTTACCTGTGTGTGTGTTACCTGTGTGTACCAGGGCCTCCTGCAGTGGTGTCATGGCCTCCAGGATGTCTGAGGAGAGATGCTGGCTGCGTAGCCACCTCTCACACACCCCTGCCCTCCCCCCCTCCCCCATCTCCCCCTCCTCCCCCCCCCTCACACACACAGGGGGCGTGGCCAGTCTAAACAGCAGCCTAGCCCTCCGTCCCAGCGCACGCATACGGTTCACGGCCAACACCACACACACCCCCCTCCTCCACACCCTCACCCCCTTCCCTCCCCCCCCTGCACCCCCCTCCTCCCCCAGGGCCCGCACCAGGGAGCGCACCTCCCCCTCCAGCCCCGCCCCCCGGCCCAGGCCCCGCCCCAGCAGAGAGAGGGCGTGGCAGTGCTCCAGCAGGGGCCCCAGGGCGCCCCCTAGCAGCAGGCAGGCCCCCTGCAGGGCAGAGCGCTCCTGCTCTAGGGAACACTCTCTCTCCTGCAGGGCCTGGACCTGGGAGACACACACCTGGGGGGGAGCAGGGGGGGGAGAGGAGGGGGGTCAGGTGATGGTGTGGTGTGTGGGTGTTACCTGGATCTTGTTCTGCATCTTGGCGGTGTGTGTGAGGTGTTTCTGCTCCAGCAGTGTGTGTGTGTGTGTGTGAGTGTGTGTGTGTGTGTGTTACCTGGATCTTGTCCTGCATCTTGGCGGTGTGTGTGAGGTGTTTCTGCTCCAGCAGGTGTGTGTGTGTGTTCCAGGTGTCCTCTCTCTGTTTCATGGCCTCCAACACACTCCTGTGACTCTGCTCCATCTCACGCACACACTCCCTCCTCCTGTCACACACCCCCTCCAGCAGACTGACCCTGTCGTGGGCGTGGGAGAGGTCGGAGGTCAGGGTGTCCACGTGTTCCTGTATGACATCACAGAGCTCCGCCCAGGAGAAGCTCCCAGCATGCCGAGCGTGTGAGGAAGGAGGACACAGCCGGCCAGGAGACGCTGGTAGAGAGAGAGGAGGAAGCCCAGCTTCTCCTGCTCACACAGACACACACACACACACCGTACCACACACACACACACACCATACACCGTACCACACACACACACACACACACCTGTGTTACCTGGGGTTGTACTGGAGATGTGATCACAGTGAGAGCAGATGAGATATAATGAAATCACTCCTTCTTAATGAAATGATACACACAGGACACTCCCAGCGTGTGTGTGAGTGTGTGTGAGTGTGTGTGTGGTGTGTGTGTACCTGGGAGTCTGTCTCGTACAGTTCTGTGATCTTCTGAACTTCAGTCAGTGTGCCTACAGCACTCTCTCTCTCACTCTGTCTCTCCTCCTCTCTCTCCCTCTCCTCCCCCTCTCTCTCCCTGTGTCTCTCCTCCTCTCTCTCCCTCTCCTTCCTGTCTCTCTCCTCCTCTCTCTCCCTCTCCTCCCCCTCTCTCTCCCTTCTCCTCTCTCTCTCCTCCTCCAGGGTCTGCAGGGCCACCTGGAGTTC
>CAEFZP010000868.1:20000-35153 GCA_903064625.1 Mallotus villosus
CCTCCTCCTCTCCCCCTCCCTTCTCACCTTGCAGCAGCTGCTTCTGGGTAGTGAGGTAGTGATGGTTGAGGTGAGGGTGATTTTGTTGTGTGTTGAGGGTGTAGTTTGGTTTGATTGTTTATGGTTGTGTGTGGTGGTTATGGTGTATGGGTTGGTGGTGTTAGGGTGTAGTGTGATGTTGGATGTGCTGGATGTTTGGTTGTATTGACTTTTCTGTTTATGTTTGTGCTTGTCGTAGGTTGCGTTGTGTTGTGTGTTCTGTTGTGTGTTCCGGTGGACTTTCTGTGTCGTGTGTGTGTGTTGTGCTGTGTGGCGGTGCTGTTTGTTGCTTTTCGTTTGCTGGCTTTTTTGTTGTGTCTTTGGCGTGCTTTTCGTTTGCGGTGGCGGGTGTGGTGGTGTGCGGGTGGAGTGAGGGTGGAGGTGAGGGTGGGAGGTGTGGTGGTGTGAGGGTGCAGCTTCTCTCCCCCCCTCCTCCCCTTGCCGCATCTGTTCTGTGTGGTGAGGGAGGTGAGGGTGGAGGTGAGGGTGGAGGTGAGGGTGGAGGTGTGGTGGTGTGAGGATGCAGCTTCTCTCCTGGTGAGGGCCAGCTGGTACTGCAGCTCCTGTAGCTGCTTCCTCCCCTCGCTCCAGCTCCGCCCTCAACCTGGCCTGCCCCGCCTTCAGCCCTGACACCTGCCACCACAGGACAGAACACTTCACTACAGGACAGAACACTCACTACAGGACAGAACACTTCACTACAGGACAGAACACTTCACTACAGGACAGAACACTTCACTACAGGACAGAACACTTCAACAGGACAGAACACTTCACTACAGGACAGAACACTTCACTACAGGACAGAACACTTCACTACAGACAGAACACTTCACTACAGGACAGACACTTCACTACAGGACGAACACTTCACTACAGGACAGAACACGTCACTACAGACAGAACACTTCACTACAGGACAGAACACGTCACTACCAGGACAGAACACTTCACTACAGGACAGAACACTTCACTACAGACAAACACGTCACTACAGGACAGAACACTTCACTACAGGACAGACACGTCACTACAGGACAGAACACGTCACTACAGGACAGAACACTTCACTACATGACCGAAAACACGTCACTACAGACAGAACACTTCACTACAGGACAGAACACTTCACTACAGGACAGAACAACGTCACTACAGGACAGAACACGTCACTACAGGACAGAACACGTCACTACAGACAGAACACGTCACTACAGGACAGAACACTTCACTACAGGACAGAACACTTCACTACACACGCCCTGACACCTGCCACCACAGGAACAGAACACGTCACTACAGGACAGAACACTTCACTACAGACAGAACACGTCACTACAGGACAGAACACTTCACTACAGGACAGAACACTTCACTACAGGACAGAACACGTCACTACAGACAGAACACGTCACTACAGACAGAACACTTCACTACAGGACAGACACGTCACTACAGGACAGAACACTTCACTACAGGACAGAACACTTCACTACAGGACAGAACACGTCACTACAGGACAGAACACTTCACTACAGACAGAACACGTCACTACAGGACAGAACACGTCACTACAGACAGAACACGTCACTACAGGACAGAACACGTCACTACAGGACAGACACGTCACTACGGACAGAACACTTCACTACAGGACAGAACACTTCACTACAGGACAGAACACGTCACTACGGACAGAACACGTCACTACAGGACAGAACACTTCACCACAGGACAGAACACGTCACTACAGGACAGAACACTTCACTACAGGACAGAACACGTCACTACAGGACAGAACACTTCACTACAGGACAGAACACTTCACTACAGGACAGAACACGTCACTACAGGACAGAACACTTCACTACAGGACAGAACACACATATGAAAGTCCAGTTCAGTAGAAGAAGCACAGCAGCACCGTCAGGTGTCCCGTAGAACCGTCAGGTACCCTCCTGGTTGTTTGTCGAGCCCATTTCCAGCTTCTCCTGCTCGAGCTTCGCCACGCGCCACCTCAGCGCCTCCGTCCTCGCCTCGCACGCCTCGCAAGGAGGCACCACCTCCTTCACCCTGGTAATGACAGCGCGTGCACCCGCATCAAACATCGGTCTTTACGGTAGCGGGTATCTACAGTGGTTGATATGACCGTTAGCTATGATGGTGACGTTAAACGTCGGTGTCTCTCGCTGCTAACTCCTCGTACCTGTTGATCTCGTCATCCGCGGTCGTGGCGGAGTTTACCGCGGCTCGCGGATGTGTCGCCCGTAGCGACGGAGACTTGGGCCGTCCGCTGTGCTTGCGCCTCGGATGGTCCCGGTTGTGTGTTCGGTGACGATCAGAACTGACCGGTTCCTCGGTCGGCATTGTTGATATTTAACTGTGTCTGTTTGTCTGGTTCTGCACCTGCAAGCGGCAAACTGAATTCGGGTTATACCCCAGGTTACCTTGGAAACCAAACCGCTTGGTGATTTGGACTAACTTTAGACGTTAAATATGATGTGTCTCGGTCTGTGTGTGTTGATGTCACTCGTAATCTACCGAATGTATTCTATTTTCCTTGGTTCAACTCCTCTGGGATTAAATTATCCCAAACGAGAGAGAAAGACGCCTTGGGAATGTGAGGTTGCTTGGCTGCTACGTTGCTTTGCCAGCCAACTCTCAACACTACGGTTCGTGGAGCTAACGTTTACAACCGGGCAAATGTCAACAACGGTTTTTTTAAACAATGAAAACGCAGTTAAAATGAACAAGCAGTCAATGTTCAGTTACATTTCTAAAACCCGAAAGAGAGCAAGTGTTCAAATACCAATAACTTCAATGTATACACATAGAAAGTTAACTTACTTGCTAAATACTTCTTGAACGGTTTAAATCTGACGCCATGTTAAGCGTCCTGTTGACTGTTTGTCTACGTCTTTCCTCTTGCCTAGCGGAGGCTTGGGATTGGTCGAACATCTAGTCAGTTTGGTAAACTGACAAACATCAGCTCGTATATTTATTAATGTTTTCCTTTTTATCATTTATCTTATTTGCCAAAAATAATGTTTTAGTTGGAAATGACATGAGGGTTCAGTGGATTTAGCCCAGCTAATGTTTGTGTTTTAGGTGACCGGTTGATGCATCCTGGGTTGCCAGGTTTATCTCATTAGGGGGATAAAATCTGAGAAACTGGCAACCCTATGTGCACGAATTGGAGTCAGGCAACAAGATACAAGCTTTTTAGTAAATACAGCCCGTACTTGGATTCCTCGCAACGTCGGTCTCGTTATTTACTAACTCTCTTTCAGGTAAGCGATTCATAACAGCCTAGCGTACTAGCTTTACGATATGAAAAACATGCACATGAATAGTTTTGTTTCTGTGCGGTCTTGCTTTAAATGTCAGCGCGCTAATGTTAGCCAAGTTAATGTTGCCTGGCCACGGTGCACCGTGGTCGTATCAGTGGTGCACGGCCAGCTATAAAGCTCAAGGCTTTTGTATGATAGTACGATATGCCATGAAGCTTTGTCGTGAATATTTGCATTACAGTTATATTGCAAATGCAAGCTGCAATCCTTCAGCTTGATGCCTCCGTTCACTCTACCCCACGCCCCTCCTCCCCTCTCCTCATCTCCACCCCCTCCTCTCCTCTCCCCCTCATATCTCCTCTCCCCTCATATCTCCCCTCCCCTCTCTCCTCATCTTCACCCCCTCCTCTCCCCTCCTCCCCTCCCCTATCCTCATCTCCACCCTCTCCTCCCCTCCTCTCCTCTCCTCATCTCTCCTCCCCTCCCCCTCTCCTCCACCCCCTCCTCCCCTCCCCTCTCCTCATCTCCCCCCCTCCTCTCTCCTCCCTCATCTCCACCCCCTTCCTCTCCTCTCCTCTCCCCTCTCCTCATCTCCACTCTCCTCTCCTCCCCTCCTCTCCTCTCTCCTCATCTCCTCTCCTCTCCTCCCCTCCTCTCCTATCTCCTCATCTCCACCCCCCCACTCCTCTCCTCCCCTCCCCTCTCCTCTCTCTCTCTCCTCTCCTCCTCTCCTCTCCTCCTCTCCTCTCCTCCTCTCCTCCTCTCCTCTCCCCTCTCCTCCTCTCCTCCCCTCCTCTCCTATCTCCTCCTCCTCTCCCCTCTCTCCCTCGTCCCCCTCTCCCTCTCCCTCTCCCCTCTCCCCTCTCCCCTCTCCCCTCCCCCCTCCTCCCCTCTCCTCCCCCTCTCCTCCCCTCGCTCCTCCCCTCCTCTCCTCCTCTCCTCCCCTCCTCTCTCCCCTCTCCTCATCTCCACCTCCAGTCTGAGCAGGACAGGATGCCTGCTAAGCTGCTGACCCGTTCAAGCCTGGAGATCTCGTCTTCGCCAAGATGAGAGGCTTCCCTTACTGGCCAGCCAGGGTGAGTCCACTTACACACACACACACTCTCTCACACACACACACTCACACACACACACACACCACACACACACACACACACGCACACACACACACAGAACAGAACTGTTTGTGAACTCTAATGTGTTCATGTGTGTGCCTCAGATATGCAAGGCTCAAGAAGGGCCCAAAAAGAAGATTCCTGTGTTTTTTCTTCGGAACCCACCAGACGTGAGCACCTTGACCCCTGACCCCCTGACCCTATACACCAACACCAACGCAAACATGACATATGTAGTTTGAACTGCTGTGGTTTTATCTGGTGTGTGTGTGTGTGTGTGTGTGTGTGTGTGTGTGTGTGTGTGTGTGTGTGTGTGTGTGTGTGTGTGTGTGTGTGTGTGTGTGTGTGTGTGTTGTGTGTGTGTGTGGTGTGTGTGTGTGGTGTGTGTGTGTGTGTGTGTGTGTGTGTGTGTGTGTGTGTGTGGTGTGTGTTGTGTGTGTGTGTGTGTGTGTGTGTGTTGTGTGGTGTGTGTGTGTGTGTGTGTGTGTGTGTGTGTGGTGTGTGTGTGGTGTGTGTGTGTGTGGTGTGTGTGTGTGTGTGTGTGTGTGTGTGTGTGTGTGTGTGTGTGTGTGTGTGTCCGGGCGGCCCTGCCCTGGTCAACATCGTGCCCTACCAGGGTAACCAAGGCCCGGCTGGGGCAGGGCGGGAGGATCCGAGGGTTTGCAGAGGGCATGTGGGAGATCGAGCACAAGCCTGGGGTGGGCAGCAAGACCAAGGTAGGACACACACACACACTCTCAATAACACACACTCACACACACACGCTCACACACACACACATACACACTCACACACACACATATGTAACTGTAAGATGTTCCTTTAGAGTCCAGCAGCTGGAGGGGTGAAGAGGAAGAAGGAGGAGGAGGAGGAGAAGGACAAGAAGAAGAGGAAGAGGGAGGAGGAGCAGGAGGAGGAGGAGAAGGAGAAGAAGAAGAAGAAGGAGGAGGAGCAGCGTGACCCGGAGGAGGGAGGACAGGAGAGAAACAGGCCTGCTCAGTGGAGGAGAAGGAAGGAGGAGAGGAAGAGAGGACGAGGAGCAGCCTGGTGGATGAGGAGGTTAGGAGACATCATCTCTCCTTCCCTCTTCCTCTCTCCTTCCTTCCTTTCTACAGCATTAACGGTGTGTGTGTGTGTGTGTGTGTGTGTGGGTGTAGAGGAAGCAGCGTCTAGCAGAGAGGAGGAAGAGTGTGTTGAGATCTCTTCAGGGTCTCCTGACTGCTGGCAAGACCTCCAGGAGGGACTCTAGAACACACACAGTCCAGACCAGCTCCCAGTGAGTACACACACACACACACACACACACACACAGCCAGACCAGCTCCCAGTGAGTACACACAAACACCACACACGTATACACACACTCTCTCACACGCACACACACACAGCCCTCAAGACCAGCTCTCAGTCTCTGTGTGTGTGTGTGTGTGTGTGTACTCTCTGTGTAGTAAGCATACAGCTGAAATGTGTCTCTCTTCCAGGAGGAACAGCCCAGCAGGGAGGAACGCAACAGTCAACAACCAGGCAGAAAGAAGCTTGCTGTTCAGGAACCAGACAGCAAGAAAACAGACAGCAAGAAGCTGAATGTTAAGAAACCAGTTGCCAAAAAAAATGATTTAAAGAAAGCAGTCAGTAAGAAAACAAATGCTAAGACTGAAACAGTCAGCAAGAAAACAGAAATGGACATTAAAAGAACTCCTCTAAAAGCAGGCAGAAAGGAGGTGAAAGGCAAGGAGACTGCAGCATCCAGTAAGAAAACAGATAACAAGGAGACTGTAGCAGCCAGTAAGAAAACAGATAACAAGGAGACTGCAGCAGCTGGTAAGAAACCAGATAACAAGGAGACTGCAGCAGCCAGTAAGAAACAGATAACAAGGAGACTGCAGCAGCCAGTAAGAAAACAGATAGCAAGGAGACTGCAGCAGCCAGTAAGAAAACAGATAGCAAGGAGACTGCAGCAGCCAGTAAGAAAACAGATAACAAGGAGACTGCAGCAGCCAGTAAGAAAACAGATAGCAAGGAGACTGCAGCAGCCAGTAAGAAAACAGATAGCAAGGAGACTGCAGCAACCAGTAAGAAACAGATAGCAAGGAGACTGCAGCAACCAGTAAGAAAACAGATAGCAAGGAGACTGCAGCAGCCAGTAAAAAACAGATAGCAAGGAGACTGCAGCAGCCAGTAAGAAAAACAGATAGCAAGGAGACTGCAGCAGCCAGTAAAAAACTGATAGCAAGGAGACTGCAGCAGCCAGTAAGAAAACAGATAGCAAGGAGACTGCAGCAGCCAGTAAAAAAACTGATAGCAAAGAGAGTGCAGCAGCCAGTAAGAAAATAGATAATAAGGAGACTTCAGCAGTCAGTAAGAAAACAGATAGCAAGGACACAGCAGCAGCCGGTAATAAAATGGATAGCAAGGAGACTGCAGCAGCCGGTAACAAAACGGATAACAAGGAGACTGCAGCAGCCAGTAAGAAAACAGCCGGTAAACCCGTAGAGGAGGAGAGGTTGGAGGATCGGAGAGCAGACCAGGCGGAAGAGAGAGAACCCAACCAGGCAGAGGAGGGGAGGAGGAGTGAGGAGGAAAGGCTGTCTGAGAAGAGGGCAATCAAGGACTCGCAGTCACCTCGGTGAGTGTGCGTGCACGTGTGTGTGTGTGTCCATAATGACCTTGATGTGTTTTAACGTGTGTGTGTGTCCATAATGACCTTGATGTGTTTTAACGTGTGTGTGTGGTCAGGCCCAGTGTGTGTGTTCAGGGCTCCACCCAGACTGACAGCTGTAGACTCCACTCTGCACCGCCTGCATGGAGACATCAGGATCTCTCTGAAGACAGACACCCCTGTAGGTCTCACACACACACTTACACACACACACACACACACTTACACACACACACTTACACACACACATGTGTAAAGGCCTGCTGTCTCGTCCCCCAGGACATCAGGAGGTGTGTCCTGGCTCTGAACCAGCTGAGCATGCTGTACGTCACCTCTCAGCACGTGCAGAGACACAGTGAACTCATCTCCACGCTACGCAAGGTAGCACGCTAGCAGGCTAGCTCAACACACCCACAAGCACCCACAGTGAACTCATCTCCACGCTACGCAAGGTAGCACGCTAGCACGCTAGCTCAACACACCCACAAGCACCCACAGTGAACTCATCTCCACGCTACGCAAGGTAGCACGCTAGCACGCTAGCTCAACACACCCACAAGCACCCACAGTGAACTCATCTCCACGCTACGCAAGGTAGCACGCTAGCACGCTAGCTCAACACACCCACAAGCACCCACAGTGAACTCATCTCCACGCTACGCAAGGTAGCACGCTAGCACGCTAGCTCAACACACCCACAAGCACCCACAGTGAACTCATCTCCACGCTACGCAAGGTAGCACGCTAGCACGCTAGCTCAACACACCCACAAGCACCCACAGTGAACTCATCTCCACGCTACGCAAGGTAGCACGCTAGCACGCTAGCTCAACACACCCACAAGCACCCACAGTGAACTCATCTCCCACGCTACGCAAGGTAGCACGCTAGCACGCTAGCTCAACACACCCACAAGCACCCACAGACCACAGTGAACTCATCTCCACGCTACGCAAGGTAGCACGCTAGCACGCTAGCTCAACACACCCACAAGCACCCACAATATCCCACTCACAGTAAGGTGCCCTCACACTGGTCATCTAACACTCACTTTTGTGTCTGTGTCAGATGCGTCGTTTCCGTGGCAGCCAGGCCGTGATGGACAAGTCGTCGATGCTCTACCATCGCTTCAAGAACGCCTTCCTCCTGGGGGACAAAGATGAGCCTCTGCCAGCTGCCCTCATGTCCTCCCTGCGGAGGGAGAGAGAGAGGGAGGAGAGGGAGGAGAGAGGGAGAAGAGAGGGGAGGAGAGGGAGAGAAGAGGAGGAGTGAAAGGAGAAAGTGGAGGATGAGAGGGAGAGGAGGAGAGGGGAGCTGTTTGCAGGATGTTCGAAGGAGGATGAGTCAGGTGGAGGAGAGGAAGAGAGGAGAGGGGGAGAAGAGAGAAGAGGGGGAGAAGAGAGAAGAGGGGGAGCAAAAAGTAGTAGGGTGAGAAGGAAGGGTGTGAGGAGAGGAGCAGTGAGGGAGATGCGAGGGACAGAGTGTGGGGAGGATGGGGGAGACCGGTGCTTCTGTGTGTAGCAGCCTGGGAAACATAGCTAGCTCCCTGGTGGGAACCTTTCTGTTATTGTTTTAACCTGTGTGTTTCTGCCGTGCTCAGTGTTTACTGCTGCTGTGGAAGGCCTTGGGCCTTTTCCATTATTCAGGATTTGGTCAACTCTCTTTATGGAACAGGCCTGTTAACATTCATTTTGCTATTGTTACAGCTAGCTAAACTACAGTTAGCGTTAATGTTGCTATAGCAGTTAAAAGCTACAGTTAGCATTAATGTTGATGTCTCAGCTAGCTAAATGCTACGGTTAGCATTCATGTTGCCATAATTACTTTTAGCTGTTGTCTAGACTGGAGAGTTATGTCTCTGTTACACCACACACACACACACACACAGTCACTGTCATACACGTTGGTTTCACGCTGTGTATCTTTTATGGACAAGCAAGCAGATCATCATTTATCATTTAAATATTTTTATACTTGTGGTGTTTTTATATTCAGTGTTTGTGTGTTAGTGTAAAACCATGAATAAACAAGACCTGTTTGGACAGACAGTAGCCTGGTGACTCATGTGTGTGTTTGGTATGATGTGTGTGTGGTATGATGTGTGTGTGTGTGGGAGGGGGGGCCTGTGTCAAAGATACTCTTTGCCTCTGTCGCCCCCTACAGGGATTTCCAGAAGTGCAGGGTGGGAGTGAGGACACGGTCCATTATGTGACAGGGTGGACAGAGATGTGATGAGACCCAACACCAGAAACACCAGAGACCCAACACCAGAAACACCAGAGACCCAACACCAGAAACACCAGAGACCCAACACCAGAAACACCAGAACCTTTTCGTCCTGTAGAGGCCACCGTCACACCGTCACAATGAATATCACGATCATTCTCTAACGCAGGGACACGTGTAGTAAACACCATAGACATATATACATGTCTATGGTAAACACGTCCCGCAAACACTCACAGCCTATCATATTTGGAGAAGTAGAATGCAGTTTTTATGACGAACTCTTGTCCGCGGTTTTTACAGGCCTGAGGCCAGGATCGTTCCAGTGGGTTTGCTGCTCTGGCTCGCGCTATAAATAACCAGGTAGCCACACGCGCTTGGTCTGTAACCTACAACTGTAAACACTCCCTCTGATCGATGAACCTACACATCTGTGTCACAAACGTGGCTGGGGGAACTAGGGCATGCACAGAGCCGTGAATGAAAACAATGATCTGAATTACAAATCTGGAATACGAGCAGATGGAACGCTTACAGCGCACGAGATCATAAAGCGATTATTATTAAGACTCCGTGTCCCGCTTGGTTATGCGACAGTGACGTGTCACCAACCTACACCGCCCCGCCCGCCTTCTCTCTCTCTATATATCTCTCTCTATGTCTCTCTCTCTTTCTCTCTATGTCTCTCTCTCTCTCTCTCTCTTCTCTCTATCTGTCTCTCTCTCTCTCAACTTCCGCGAGCAGGAGTGGAAATGTGGGTGTGGCGTCGTTAGGGGGTGGCCCCGCCCCTGTTACGCGGTTTGAGCTTCCTGAAGGTGCGTTCATCGACCAGGGAAAGTCACCGAATTCACAGCCGCAGCTCGCGACACCCGTCTGAGAAACAACTGAGAATCATTAAGAGCTGTACGTGACCGGGACTATAACCGTTCAGCACGCACAAGCGCGCTACCTGGCCACAGCATTTCGGAAGCTCGCGACATGGAGTAGCTGTCTCTTCTTACTGTAAAAAAAAACGTTTGTATTTTTTATCTCGATTGTCCGAGTGTCCACTCTGCTGAGAAGAGAGACAGACATGGCACACGTCGGTAACGGAGCCGGTAACGAGGATGAGGTGAGTCGTTGGTACCGGGGAAGGGCACGGGGACGGTGAATGTGGTTCTGATGAAGGTTGAAGCTGATGGGGATCGTTATCACAGACCGGGGGCAGACCGGGGGAGCGTGAGGTGACACCGTGTGAACAGAGGTGTCTTATGACGGACAGAACTCTCGGGAGTAGCATTCTGTATGGTCACGGTGGACAAAATATGTGGGAAAATATCATAATATCAAGGGAGATCAAACCCATAGTTCAATTTCTACCGTACCCGCGTCTTTTCAGGGCGTGCCAGACAGACAGTCACGGTGTGAACGCGCTCAGCCCGCGGTGTTAATAGGTCACGACTTCTGAGAGAGTCAGAGGAATGAGGTCTAGCGGCTCGAGCCTCCTGGATCTCCAGACCCTCTGTGACGTGGCGCGGGGCTGACAGAGTTTCAGCTGTAGGCAGATAGACAGGCAGGCAGGCAGGCAGACAGAGAGACAGAGAGACAGGCAGGCAGACAGAGAGACAGAGAGACAGGCAGGCAGGCAGACAGAGAGACAGAGAGACAGGCAGGCAGACAGACAGACAGGCAGGCAGGCAGGCAGGCAGACAGAGAGACAGAGAGACAGGCAGGCAGGCAGGCAGACAGGCAGGCAGGCAGGCAGAGAGACAGGGCAGCCCTATGTAGCTCTGTCTCCATGCAGCCACAAGTTTCCCTGTTTGCTGGCTGGAAGGGGAGGCTGGTAGACTGAAACATCATCATTACCTCAGATTGGAATGTGTTGAGTGTGAGGGATGAGCTAGACATGGTCAACTGTACATGTGGGTAATGTGTGTGTGTGTGTGTGTGGTGTGTGTGTGTGTGTGTGTGTGTGTGTGTGTGTGGTGTGTGTGTGTGGTTGTGTGTGTGTGTGTGTGTGGAGGAGGGAGATGCCTGCATGTAGACCTGATGGTAACAGGACACACAACATTATGATTAATTAATGACAGCAGCAGCTGAGACACAGGACAGCTCTCTTCACCAGGGATCTTGTGTGTGTTGTGTGTGTGTTGTGTGTGTATGCGTGTTTGTGTGCGTGTTTGTGTGTAGAATGACCTTGTGACTCATTATCAGCTGAATGGATTGTTTCTCTCTCCTCTCCTCTCCTCTCTCCTCTCCTCCTCCTCTCCTCCTCCTCTCTCTCCTCTCCTCTCCTCTCCTCTCCTCTCCTCTCCTCTCCTCTCTCCTCTACTACCCTCTCCTCTACCCTCCTCTCCTCTCCTCTCCTCTCCTCTCCTCTCCTCTCCTCTCCTCTCCTCTCCTCTCCTCTCCTCTCCTCTCCTCTCCTCTCCTCTCCTCTCTCTACCTCTCCTCATACCCCTCCTCTCCTCTCTCTCCTCTCCTCTCCTCTCCTCTCCTCTCCTCTCCTCTCCTCTCCTCTCCTCGTCCTCTACCCTCTCCTCTACCTCCTCTCCTCTCCTCTCCTCTCCTCTCCTCTCCTCCCTTCTCCTCTCCTCTCTCTCCCTCCTCTCCTCTCCTCTCCTCTCCTCCTCCTCCTCCTCTCCTCGCCCATCCTCTCCCTCCTCTCTTCTCTTCTCTTCTCCTCTCCTCCTCCTCTCCTCCCTCCTCTCCTCTCCTCTCCTCTCCTCTCCTCTCTCTCCCTCTCCTCTCCTCTCCTCTCCTCTCCTCTCCTCTCCTCTCACCCTCTCTCCTCTACCCTCTCGCTCCTCCTCTCCTCTCCTCTCCTCTCCTCTCCTCTCCTCTCCTCTCCTCTCCCTCCTCTCCTCTCCTCTCTCCTCTCCTCTCCTCTCTAACACCCTCCCTCTACCTCCTCTCCTCTCCTCTCCTCTCCTCTCCTCTCCTCTCCCTCCTCCTCTCCTCTTCCTCTCCTCTCCCCTCATCTCCTCGTCCGTCTGCCCTCCTCTCCTCTCCTCTCCTCTCCTCTCCTCTCCTCTCCCTCCTCTCCTCATCCTCTCCTCTCCTCTTCCTCTCCTCTCCTCCTCCTCCTCTCCTCTCCTCTCCCTCTCCTCGATCCTCTCCTCTCCTCTCCTCTCCTCTCTCCTCTCCTCTGCCCTCCTCCTCCTCTCCCTGCCCTCCTCTCCTCTACCCTCCGTATATGATGATAGGCTAAATCAGCTATTCCATTTGAATGGATGGATAGATACATCAAACTTTATTTATTCCGGATGGAAAATCAGTATGTGTGGTTGTGTGTGTGGTGTGGTGTGTGTGGCTGGCCACCTGTACCTAACAGGTTGATTCTTTCTTCCAACACACACCACATACACACACACACCACATACACACACACCACATAGACACACACCACATAGACACACACACACACATAACAGACTAATAGCAGACCTCAGGACACATTGTTTTTCAATTCAATTTAGACTGTGTGTGTGTGTGTGTGTGTGTGTGTGTGTGTGTGTGTGTGTGTGTGTGGTGTGTTGTGTGGTGTGTGTGATCGAAAGACAAAGGGATGTGTTTGAGTAAAGCTGTCCTAGTAGCAGTTTACTATGGAAACATATTAACTGAATACACATGCATCATGTGAAGTCATCTCACACGCACACACACTCACTCACACACCGCACGCACACACTCACACATGCAAACCCACACACAATCACTCACACACCCTCTCCACGCACCACTCACACATGCATACCCCACACACCCTCACTCACACACACCTCACTCACGCACTGCACACACACCACCCACACACACACATGCAACCCACACACCCTCACTCACACTCACTCACGCACACACTCACACATGCACAACCCACCACACTCACCACACACTCACCCATGCTACCCCACCACCACTCACTCACACTCACTCCCGCACACACTCACACACATGCAAACCCACACACACTCACACTCACAGAGTAATCTGTGTTTATTTCTTTGTCTGGCAGTTGACCAGCTCACACCACCCCATAATGCTCAAGTTGTACACACACACTTGCTAAGCTGTTACATAACACACATACACACACACACACACACACACACACACCACACACACACACACACTCACCTTCAGTGGTTCTGCTGGTTCATTGTAAACTGCAGATACAGGTCAGTCACTAGGGTCTAGCTGTGACTTTCACACAGGGGTTACGTTACACACACTACACACACACACATACACTCTACACACTCTACACACTCTACACACTCTACACACTCTACACACACTACACACACCACACACACACACATACACTCTACACACACATACACTCTACACACACACACATACACTCTACACACTCTACACACTCTACACACTCTACACACACTACACACTCTACACACACACTACACACTCTAACACACTCTACACACTCTACACACTCTACACACTCTACACACTCTACACACTCTACACACACTACACACTCTACACACACTACACACTCTACACACACACACATACACTCTACACACACCACATACACTCTACACACTCTACACACTCTACCACCACTACAACACTCTACACACACTACACACACACATACATACACTCTACACACACTACACACACACATACACTCTACACACACTACACACACACATACATACACTCTACACACACTACACACACACATACACTCTACACACACTACACACATACATACACTCTACACACAAATAAGTGCCATGGAAGAATAAGAACAAGTAGTTAAACAATGACAAGGTCTCACTCCCATAGTCCCCCACGGCAGAGCTCATCCAGGAGGCCCTAAACTGTGTGTGTGTGTGTGTGTGTGTGTGTACTAGTGGTGTGTGTTTTAATCTGATCAGTTTTAACTGGGATCATCATAGATGATTACTGAGAAAGACTCTGCTATCTCATATAAACTATACTTAAGTACACACCACACACACACACACAGTGCACACACACACCTGCACACACACACACGGACACACTGCACACACGCCACACCCCTTGTGCACATGTGAGGTAGAGAGTGAGGAGAGAGAGAGCGATGGGATGAAGACCTGAGGTCTGACGTGTCGATAGAGAGCAGGAGATATCAATGAGGCGACGTAAGCGTGATGTAGCGCGCTGTCGAGTGTGCGCTCGGCGGGTGTCCGTGTGCCCTGTACAGTCTGTGCGTGTAGCGTAGCGTCTTAGCGGCGTGTCGTCTCTTGGCTAGATCGTGTCGTCTCTCTATGTCAGTGTGTCTGGATGGAGTCGTTGCTGCTCTTCTCTTATCTTGGTCTTTCTGTCTGTTCTCTTCATTGCTCTATGCTTCTCGTTCATTTCTTTCTTTCTTTCTTATTTCTTTCGGTGCTGTGCTTTCTGTGCTCTCTTTCGTTGCTTTCGTTTCTTTACTCTTGTTCTTCTTCGGCTTTCTGCTTTCTTCGTAGTTATGGAGGTGTTTGTGGTGTGTGTAGCCTATCAGAGCTTATGATCAGAGAGCTGGCCGGATTCGTATGTCTTCTAGCCTGCTAGCTCCTCGTGTCTACATTGTAGTCTGCCGTCACACACCACACACCATCACCTAGCCACACATACCCACACACACCACACACATCGATACACACACACCTCTCCACGCACCCCCACACCAGACACATAAACACAGACATATGCAACCACACACATGTCACACACACCACTCTCTCAGATGTGTGTGTGTGTGTTCTAATCAGTGTGTGTTTTACAGACTGCTTGAGATTGCCTTTGATCGTATACCTGTGTGAGTAAGTAGTCACTACACACCCAC
>CAEFZP010000869.1:0-12500 GCA_903064625.1 Mallotus villosus
GGGTGTGTGATGGGAGCGTGCGGCTGCGAAGGGAGTGGTGGGAGGGAGTGTGGGTGGAGCTGTGTGCGAGAGAGGCGAGGGTGCGTATGGCCGTGTGGGAGGGTGTGTGTGTGTGTGAAGGGCTGTGGTGAGCGTGTGGTGTGCGTGTGTGAGGAGTGTGTGTGAGGGTGTCGTGTGTGCTGAGGGCAAGTGTGTGTGTGGGGTGTGTGTGTAGGGAGTGTGTGGGCTGTGTGGGTGAGGGAGGGTGTGTGTGTGAGGCGTGTGGGTGTGAGGGAGGGAGATGTGTGTGAGGGTGTGGGGTGTGCTGAGGGAGGGTGTGGGTGGGTGGTGTGTGGGTCTAACCTTGAACAGGCCGTGCTGTGGCTGTGCTGGCCCAGCCAGACTCCACTGCTCGGGGTGAGCTCATCTGTCGATCACACGGCTCGTAGATCCTGGAGACACAGGACACACCCAGTTCCACACACAACACACAAAGAACACACACCACCACACCTGGCCACACACACATAACACCGACACACACACACACCACACATTTCACACACACACATACACCGACATCAACACACCAGGACCGGACACAACACACACACACACCACACCTTACACACACACACAGACCTGACACACACACACAACCACACCAGACCGGACCCACACACACCAGAACTGACACCAACACACACACCACACTGACACACACACACACCACACCGGACCACACACACACAACCTGACACACACACACCGGACTGACACACACACACCAGACTGACACACAACACACCTGACACCACACACCAGACCTGGACCACACACACACACACACACACCAGACCTGACGTACACACACCAGACTGACACACACCAGACCTGACACACACATACACCAGACTCCAGGCTGAGATGCACAAACACTAGAGACACAGTATGAAGTAGTGTCTCTGGAACAGAACAGACCCGACCAGCAAGATCCCTTCACCTAGTCCCACAACATAAAAAACGGCCTTTCTGTGCTTTCAATCTCCAAGGCAGTTAACATATCTGAAAACTCCTCTCGAACAGTCCTTCATCTCCACCAGGGAGAAGAACATTTATGTCTAGGGCACCCTACGACTGAGCCGACGACGAATAGCCTCCAGACGCTATTCACTGACCACGACACAAGGGAACGACGCAAGTAAGTACATAGCAGAATAAGACTAAAGAAGAATCAATAAGCATACTACTCCTCCTCTCCTCCTCCTCCTCCTCCTCCTCCTCCTCCTCCTCCTCCTCCTCCTCCTCGCCCGCCTTCAAAGGCCAGATCTCCATCAGGGTCTGATTGCTCTCAGGAGGGTCTCAGGAGGAGTCTGGGTTAGGGTTATCTAGCTCTGTCAGTCTGCCCTGTGTGGGGAGAGCCAGGCAGCCAGCGCTGCAGGAGGAGTCTGCCCTGTGTGGGGAGAGCCAGGCAGCCAGGCAGCCCTGTGTGGGGAGAGCCAGGCAGCCAGCGCTTCCAATCTAGCCAGAGACAGATGACGCCTCTGGCTGGCTCTGATCTCAAACTGGTGAGGCAGGGTGCGGCAAGGTGAGGCAGGCGCTGCCAGGGTGAGGCAGGGTGAGGCAGGGTGAGGCAGGGTGAGGCAGGGTGAGGCAGGGTAAGGCAGGGTGAGGCAGGGTAAGGCAGGGGTGAGGCAGGGGCTGCCAGGGTGAGGCAGCGTAAGGCAGGGTGAGGCAGGGTAAGGCAGGGTGAGGCAGGGTGAGGCAGGGTAAGGCAGGGTGAGGCAGGGTGAGGGCAGGGTGAGGCAGGCGCTGCCAAGGTGAGGCAGGGGCTGCCAGGGTGAGGCAGGGTGAGGCAGGGTGAGGCAGGGTGAGGCAGGGTGAGGCAGGGTGAGGCAGGGTGAGGCAGGGGTGAGGCAGGGTGAGGCAGGCGCTGCCAGGGTGAGGCAGGGTGAGGCAGGGTGAGGCAGGGTGAGGCAGGGTGAGGCAGGGTGAGGCAGGCGCTGCCAGGGTGAGGCAGGGTGAGGCAGGGTGAGGCAGGGTGAGGCAGGGTGAGGCAGGGTGAGGCAGGGGCTGCCAGGGTGAGGCAGGGTAAGGCAGGGTGAGGCAGGCGCTGCCAGGGTGAGGCAGGGGTGAGGCAGGGTGAGGCAGGGTGAGGCAGGGTGAGGCGAGGCAGGGTGAGGCAGGCGCTGCCAGGGTGAGGCAGGGTGAGGCAGGGTGAGGCAGGGTGAGGCAGGGTGAGGCAGGGAGGCGCTGCCAGGGTGAGGCAGGGTGAGGCAGGGTGAGGCAGGGGCTGCCAGGGTGAGGCAGGGTAAGGCAGGGTGAGGCAGGCGCTGCCAGGGTGAGGCAGGGTGAGGCAGGGTGAGGCAGGGTGAGGCAGGGTGAGGCAGGGTGAGGCAGGCGCTGCCAGGGTGAGGCAGGGTGAGGCAGGGTGAGGCAGGGTAAGGCAGGGTGAGGCAGGGTGAGGCAGGGTGAGGCAGGGTAAGGCAGGGTGAGGCAGGGTGAGGCAGGGGCTGCCAGGGTGAGGCAGGGTAAGGCAGGGGTGAGGCAGGGTGAGGCAGGGTGAGGCAGGGTGAGGCAGGGTGAGGCAGGGTGAGGCAGGGTTATTTAACTATATTTATTCAGCCACATTTGAAAACAAAACTACGCCTCTAAATCCAATGTAGGAGATCCAGTTCGTGCTGTCAACACCCTCTGAGCTGGACGAGAGACACCTGGGAACAACACCCGCTCTCTCATGGCTAGGGGAGCTGGACGAGAGACACTGGGAAGAACACCCGCTCTCTCATGGCTAGGGGAGCTGGACGAGAGACACCTGGGAAAAACACCCGCTCTCTCATGGCTAGGGGAGCTGGACGAGAGACACCTGGGAAGAACACCCGCTCTCTCATGGCTAGGGGGAGCTGGACGAGAGACACCTGGGAAAAACACCCGCTCTCTCATGGCTAGGGGAGCTGGACGAGAGACACCTGGGAAGAACACCCGCTCTCTCATGGCTAGGGGAGCTGGACGAGAGACACCTGGGAAAAAACACCCGCTCTCTCATGGCTAGGGGAGCTGGACGAGAGGACACCTGGGAAGAACACCCGCTCTCTCATGGCTAGGGGAGATGGACGAGAGACACCTGGGAAGAACACCCGCTCTCTCATGGCTAGGGGGAGCTGTGACATGGTGCAGATATGGGCCAAATCACAGGCTGTCATCATGGTTCATGGTTATAAAGGGAAACTATGAGAGCTGATTGGCTGATGGAGTTTAACATCATGTTGAGCTCTTCTCTCTCTGTGTGTGTGTGTGTGTGTCTGTGTGTGTGTGTGTGTGTCTGGGTGTGTGTGTGTGTGTGTGGTGTGTGTGGTGTGTGTGTGTGTGTGTGTGTGTGTGTGAGTGTGAGTGTATGTGTGTGTGTGTGGTGTGTGTGTCTGTGTGTGTGTGTGTGTGTGTGTGTGTGTTTGTGTGGTGTGTGTGTGTGTATGTGTGTGTATGTGTCTGTGTCTGTGTCTGTGTGTGAGTGTGTGTGTGTGTGTCTGTGTGTGTCTATGTGTGTCTGTGTGTGTCTGTGTGTGTGTTACGGTCGTCGTTCGTCTAGGTGAACCCAAATAAGGCTAACACACAGCGCTAACAGCGGCGGGCCCCGACCGCTGTTAGCGCTGTGTGTTAGCCTTATTTGGTTCACCTAGACGAACGACGACCGTAACAATTGGGGGCTCGTCCGAAACGTAATGCCGAACTGTTGGGGCTAATTATATTAGCTAGCAGGGAGGGCGTTTGAGTGACGGAGTGCGTTGTGTTAGCGACAGCTGTTTGTTGTGTTGGGCTTGTCGTAGGTAGCGGATCTACTTTGCGTAGGAGCTGTGAGACGAGTGTTAGCTAGTGTTGGTAGCCTAGCTGGATTGTTGGTTTGTTGACGTTTTTGGCTATTTACCGCTGTCATGTTTAGTGACTGTCAGGGAGATGATCTGGTGGGGTGGATGGCGTTGCACTCCCGCCGAATGCTCCAACAGCTTACAGAAGCTCAGATGTTGCAGTTTGCGGCAGAGCAAGAGGTAGAGGTGCCAGAAGGTACCCTGAAAACCCGCACTGGCTGAACTCCTGATTGAAGCGCTGGAGTTGGAGGTGTTGTGGGCTGTGGAGGAGCGAGACAAGAACTTCAGGCAGAGAGGGAGGAGCGGCAGAGGAATCTGTCGGCCCAGTTGGAGTTGGCCCGGTTGAAGGCCAACCGTGGGGGGGGGCCTTTGGAGCCCCGTTTTGATGTCCGTTCCGCCCTACCTCCGATGCCAGTATTCTTAGAGGAGGATGTGGATACCCTTTTTGAGGCTTTCGAGGTCGTGGCTCGGGAGGGTGACCGGCCTGAAGCTAAAGGGCCTCCGCTGGTGCGAGAGCGTCCTGAGGTAGTGACTGGAGAAATGACTGTGGGGTGTGGTGCCCACGCTGCCCGTTCCAGGCACTAGCCTTTTATTAGGCAAGGATTTGGCAGGTTTCCAAGTAGGTGTGACCCCTGTTGTGGTTCTCACTCCACTGGAAGTCCCAGATGTGCCGCCGCTGGTGCCAGAACATCCGGAGGTGGTGTGATTCAGACCCGGAAAGCGGAAGCCCAAGCTGGTCAAGTGCCACCTCTGGTTGAGAAGAGGCCGGGGGGTTTCGCCCTCTGCTGAGGAGGGGGACCTGGTCAGTCTTGCGGACACAGTGTTTGCTCAGGCTGTGGGGTGTGTGAGCATCTGTGTTCAGTAAAGGAAGACCCTTATCCTTCTCTGGCTCCAGTACGGGATACCACCATCTCCCGGGAGCGTTTGGTTAACGAGGTCGGGTGATCGCGGAGGGGGTTGGCCCTCTGCCCCGAACCAGGAAAGAGCCGGACTATTTGGGTGACCAGTGAGGATGTGGCCAAGCGGTTTCCAGAAGCGGTCCCCATACACAACATCTGGGCGCCGATGATCAGGGAGTCGCGGCTGCAGTCTTTTTCGCTTGTGGGGCTGCCCAAAGAGGTTCAGGCAGATTAGAGCGACCAGGTTCACCTCTGGAGTGTTCCAGAAGGTCATGTGTGAGCTTGGGATCACACAGGTACTGTCCTCGGCTTATCATCCCGAGTTACAGGGGGCTCGTGAGAGGGGCCATCCGACCTTGCCAATGCAGATATTTGGTGTGGAGTGCCCCAAGGACTGGGATGTGGCAATGCTTTGTCTTTTGTCGGCGAGACGTGATGTCCTGAACGTGGGAGGTGCCTATTGTGCTATGGTATGGGCCTACCCGGCGTTGTTCAGGGATCCGGTGGTGATGCCCATTGATGACGGTGGTTGAGGTGGAGATAGAACTCCCTTGGCCATGGTTTCTGGGATCCCCAGACTTATCGGATGTGACGTTTTACCCGGACTGTGGTTAGACTAATACTACTACTACTACTGACGATCATTGTGTATTGTGACATGTTTTTAGTGGACTCCTAGAGTTAGGGGAGTGAAAATACGAAAAGGAAAAAAAATATTGGTGTTTTAGGATTATTTTGTTGTCCTTTTCTCTTGAGGGGGGGGAGGACTGTTATGCGCACGCCTAGTGGCAGGGTGAGAGAGGAGGTTTAGAGGCCTTTCTCTAGGGTAACTTTTAAGATAACACATTAGTGGCGCGGCGGCCTTGCACCTGGTGGTGATTGGGGAAGGGGAGTGATACACTCCCGATGGAGACCCGCTAATTAAGGGGAGGGGTTTATTGTTTTTAAACTCCCGGATGGCGGGTATCTCGGGGGAACCTCCGAAGTGGTCATAGCTACCTCCACCTTGCGATCGACCGGTTGTCCCCGACGTCCTACCACCCACACTCTCTTGGTTGTGCCACCGCGCCTTGCACTGGATATCCAAACCTAAACGACGACCAACCGCGTGCGAGCTGTCCGCCACACAAACGGCTGCGTGGGCTGTCCAGGAGACGGGGGAGGGAGTAGCCTGTACTTGGCAAGCGGGTAAGAGACCTCTCCTTACTTTTACCACCGGTCGGGGCCCGCCGCTGTTAGCGCTGTGTGTTAGCCTTATTTGGTTCACCTAGACGAACGACGACCGTAACAGTGTGTCTGTGTATGTGTGTGTCTGTGTATGTGTCTGTGTGTGAGTGTGTGTGTCTGTGTGTGTGTCTGTGTGTGTCTGTGTGTGTCGTGTGTGTGTGCTGTGTGTGTGTGTGTGTGTGTGTGTGTGTCTGTGTGTGTGTGTGTGTGTGTGTGTGTATGTGTGTGTTCTTCTCTCCTTGCAGCTGCGGGTGATCTGTTCCACCACAGCTTGAAATCAAAAGCTCAATCGAAACAATTTGGAACCGCAACACCGCAAACACCGCTGCTCCGCCACAACGCTGCTCTGCCACACTGGCAGCTCACTGTTCTTAAACTCTGGTTACACACAAAATGTGTGTTTAGTGTTTCCTGTCTAGAGAGCTGTTAACAGAGTTAGGGTTAGCTAGTTAGGGTTAGCTAGTTAGGGTTAGCTAGTTAGGGTTAGCTAGGTAGTTACCCTGTTAAAAGAGTAAACAGTAAACCTTCAGTCGCTCCATCACACTGAGCAGAGAAACGAGGGCTACTGTGGCTGTCGGAGCCAATCAGCTCGGTTGGGCAAATCACATGACACAGAAACAGGATGTATTGGGAACTGAGCTATCCATTAACTCATTCCCTGTGATACATTTCCCTAAAAAAAACCATTGTTAGCTCAAAAACACCCATATGGTAATTGACATTATTCATCCAGAGCTACGACCGAGCAAACTGTTAGAGAAGGGCATCAGGATGTGTCTGGTGGATAGTGTCGTACAGGGATAGGGTTAGCCATTCAACACTGAGCATGTTCTTCAGAGCATGTTTCACTGAGTGTGTTCTTCACCAGACACCTGAGGAACATCCAGACGACCCGAAGGGAAATCTGGATCTCATTAGGAAGGAGTAAGTGTCATGTTTAACGGATGAAATGACCCAAATTCCTTCCTCTCCGTGGCTGTGCGGTGGGAGGCGGCTGTGCGGTGGGAGGGTGGTGGAAGGGGGCTGGAAGGGGGCTGGTGGTGGAAGGGGGCTGTGTGGGGGAAGGGGGCTGTGGGTGGGAGGGGGCTGGAAGGGGGCTGAAGGGGGCTGGAGGGGGCTGTGTGGTGGGAGGGGGCTGGTGGGAAGGGGGCTGTGTGGTGGAAGGGGGCTGGAAGGGGCTGTGCTGGAAGGGGGCTGTGTGGTGGGAGGGGGCTGGAAGGGGGCTGAAGTGGGCTGGGAGGGGGCTGGAGGGGGGCTGTGGGGGGAGGGGGCTGGAAGGGGGCTGGGAAGGGGGGCTGGAAGGGGGCTGGAAGGGGGCTGTGTGGTGGGGAGGGGGCTGGAGGGGGCTGTGTGGTGGGAGGGGGCTGGAAGGGGGCTGGAAGGGGGCTGGAAGGGGGCTGTGTGGTGGGAGGGGGCTGGAAGGGGGCTGGAAGGGGGCTGTGTGGGCTGGAGAGGGGGCTGGGAGGGGGCTGTGTGGTGGGAGGGGGCTGGAAGGGGGCTGGAAGGGGGGCTGTGTGGTGGGAGGGGGCTGGAAGGGGGCTGGAAGGGGGCTGTGTGGTGGGAGGGGGCTGGAAGGGGGCTGGAAGGGGGCTGGAAGGGGGCTGGAAGGGGGCTGGAAGGGGGCTGGAAGGGGGCTGTGTGGTGGGAGGGGGCTGGGAGGGGGCTGTGTGGTGGGGAGGGGGCTGGAAGGGGTGGCTGGAAGGGGGCTGGAAGGGGGCTGGAAGGGGGCTGTGTGGTGGGAGGGGGCTGGTAGGGGGCTGGGAAGGGGGCTGGAAGGGGGCTGGAAGGGGGCTGGGAAGGGGGCTGTGTGGTGGGAGGGGGCTGAGGGGCTGGAGGGGGCTGTGTGGTGGGAGGGGGCTGGAAGGGGGCTGGAAGGGGGCTGTGTGGGATGGGAGGGGGCTTGGAGGGGGCGGGGGCTGGAAGGGGGCTGTGAAGGGGGCTGAGGGGGCTGGAAGGGGGCTGGAAGGGGGCTGTGTGGTGGGAGGGGGCTGGAAGGGGGCTGGAAGGGGGCTGGAGGGGGGCTGGAAGGGGGCTGTGTGGTGGGAGGGGCTGAGGGGGCTGGAGGGGGCTGGAAGGGGGCTGGAAGGGGGCTGGAAGGGGGCTGTGTGGTGGGAGGGGGCTGGAAGGGGGCTGGTAAGGGGGCTGTGTGGTGGGAGGGGCTGGAAGGGGGCTGGAAGGGGGCTGGAGGGGGTGGAAGGGGGCTGGAAGGGGGCTGTGTGGTGGGAGGGGGGCTGGAGGGGGCTGTGGGGGGAGGGGGGCTGGAAGGGGGCTGTGTGGTGGGAGGGGGCTGGAAGGGGGCTGGAAGGGGGCTGGAAGGGGGCTGGTGGTGGGAGGGGTGGGAGGGGGCTGGAAGGGGGCTGGAGGGGGCTGGTGGGAGGGGGCTGTGTGGTGGGAGGGGGCTGGAGGGGGCTGGAAGGGGGCTGGAAGGGGGCTGTGTGGTGGGAGGGGGCTGGAAGGGGGCTGGAAGGGGGCTGGAAGGGGGCTGTGTGGTGGGAGGGGGCTGGAAGGGGGCTGTGTGGGGGAGGGGGCTGTGTGGTGGGAGGGGCTGGAAGGGGGCTGGAAGGGGGCTGTGTGGTGGGAGGGGGCTGGAAGGGGGCTGTGTGGTGGGAGGGGGCTGTGTGGTGGGAGGGGGCTGGAGGGGGCTGTGTGGTGGGAGGGGGCTGAGGGTGGGCTGGAGGGGGCTGGAGGGGTGGAAGGGGGCTGGAGGGGCTGGAAGGGGGCTGTGTGGTGGGAGGGGGCTGGAAGGGGGCTGGAGGGGCTGGAGGGGGCTGTGTGGTGGGAGGGGGCTGGAAGGGGGCTGTGTGGTGGGAGGGGGCTGTGTGGTGGGAGGGGGCTGGAAGGGGGCTGGAAGGGGGCTGGGTGGTGGAGGGGGCTGGAAGGGGGGCTGGAAGGGGGCTGTGTGGTGGGAGGGGGCTGGAAGGGGGCTGGAAGGGGGCTGTGTGGTGGGAGGGGGCTGGAAGGGGGCTGGAAGGGGGCTGGAAGGGGGCTGTGTGGTGGGAGGGGGCTGGAAGGGGGCTGTGTGGTGGGAGGGGGCTGTGTGGTGGGAGGGGGCTGGAAGGGGGCTGGCTGGAAGGGGGCTGTGTGGTGGGTGGAAGGGGGCTGAAGGGGCTGGAAGGGGGCTGTGTGGTGGAGGGGGCTGGAAGGGGGCTGTGGGTGGGAGGGGGCTGTGTGGTGGGAGGGGGCTGTGGAAGGGGGCTGGAAGGGGGCTGGAAGGGGGCTGTGTGGTGGGAGGGGGCTGTGTGGTGGAAGGGGGCTGTGTGGTGGGAGGGGGCTGTGTGGTGGAAGGGGGCTGTGTGGTGGGAGGGGCTGTGTGTGGGAGGGGGCTGGTGGTGGAAGGGGCTGTGTGGTGGGAGGGGGCTGTGTGGGGGGAGGGGGCGTGGAAGGGGGCTGGAGGGGGCTGTGTGGTGGGAGGGGGCTGTAGGGGGCTGGGTGGTGGGAGGGGGCTGTGTGGTGGGAGGGGGCTGGAGGGGGCTGGAAGGGGGCTGTGTGGTGGGAGGGGGGCTGTGTGGTGGAGGGGGCTTGTGGTGGAGGGGGCTGTGTGTGGAAGGGGGCTGTGTGGTGGAAGGGGGCTGTGTGGTGGGAGGGGGCTGGTGTGGTGGAAGGGGGCTGTGTGGTGGGAGGGGGCTGTGTGGTGGAGGGGGCTGTGTGGTGGGAGGGGGCTGTGTGGTGGGAGGGGGCTGTGTGGTGGGAGGGGGCTGTGTGGTGAGGGGCTGTGTGTAGGGGGCTGGAAGGGGGCTTGCTGTCCCCCGTGCATCTGAAGACATCATCTGGCTTTGTCACAATATTCCCCCTGGACCTCCAGGCTGCTCCAACCCTGTCAGACATCTTTAATTACTTCACCCCAACAATGGACCTTATCAGCTGAGATAAGCTCCTGGGCTGCTCTGATAAGAAGCAGATTCAACACCGTGAGACACAGCTGACAACGTACGCAGTGAATAAGGTGGAGTTAGAGAGCATGTGTGTGTCTACAATGAGTGTGTGTGTCTAGAATGAGTGTGTGTGTCTAGAATGAGTGTGTGTGTGTGTGTGTGTGAGTTTACAGCCCTGGTACAACTGCCATATGGATCACCTCTCCCTCTCCCTCTCCCTCTCCTCCTCCTGCTGTGTGGAGCTCTAAAGAGCCACACTAACGACACACTCCATCAGGCCTAGCACACACACCACAGGTGTGGGGGAGACTAGGGGGAGGCTCGGGTGAGGCTAGGGGAGGACAGGGGTGAGGCTAGAGGGGAGGCGGGGGAGACTAGGGGGGAGGCAGGGGTGAGGCTAGGGGAGGACAGGGGTGAGGCTAGGGGGGAGAGCAGGGGTGAGGCTAGAGGGGAGGCGGGGGGAGACTAGGGGGGAGGCAGGGGTGAGGCTAGGGGAGGACAGGGGTGAGGCTAGGGGGGAGGCGTGCATACAGATGGCTGTTCTACATAATGTAATGTTACACTGCATACAGTTCACTAAGGAACTGCAGGGTTCCTGAGGGTCTGCAGAGGTCCTCTGGAGTCAATACTCACCCCCTCCTCCCTGCCTCCTCCCTGCCTCCCCACCCCTCCTCCCTGCCTCCCTTACCACCAGGCCATGCACAGCACCATAGGCTAAATCAATGTCTGAAAAGGGTTTACATTTAACATTCATTGACATTTGTAGTTTTCCGTCATTAGGCTCTATGTTCCAGGAGAGTCATTATCAGCTGTGAGGCTGGAGAGCAGGAGAGCAGGAGAGCAGGGCCTGTATTGATCCTGCCGTGGGAGTTCTGCTGGAACAGTGGCATTGATCGCAGGCTGGAGGCGCTCAGGTCCTATTATTCACAGCTGGACCAATCACACGCTCCGACCAACCACACGCTCCGACCAACCACACGCTCAGACACACGCTCCAACCAACCCACACGCTCCAACCAACCACACGCTCCAACCAACCACACGCTCCGACCAACCACACGCTCAGACCAACCACACGCTCAGACCAACCACACGCTCCAACCAACCACACGCTTACACCAACCACACGCTCAGACCAATCACACGCTCAGACCAACCACACGCTTAGACCAACCACACGCTCCGACCAACCACACGCTCCAACCAACCACACGCTCAGACCAACCACACGCTCCGACCAACCACACGCTCAGACCAACCACACGCTCCGACCGACCACACGCTCCAACCAACCACACGCTCAGACTGATCACACGCTCCAACCAACCACACGCTCAGACCAACCACACGCTCAGACCAACCACACGCTCAGACCGACCACACGCTCCGACCAACCACACGCTCCGACCAACCACACGCTCCGACCAACCACACGCTCCAACCAACCACACGCTCCAACCAACCACACGCTCAGACCGACCACACGCTCAGACCAACCACACGCTCCAACCAACCACACGCTCCGACCAACCACACGCTCCAACCAACCACACGCTCTGACCAACCACACGCTCCGACCAACCACACGCTCCAACCAACCACACGCTCCAACCAACCACACGCTCAGACCGACCACACGCTCCGACCAACCACACGCTCCAACCAACCACACGCTCCAACCAACCACACGCTCAGACCAACCACACGCTCCAACCAACCACACGCTTACACCAACCACACGCTCAGACCAATCACACGCTCAGACCAACCACACGCTTAGACCAACCACACGCTCCGACCAACCACACGCTCCAACCAACCACACGCTCAGACCAACCACACGCTCCGACCAACCACACGCTCAGACCAAACCACACGCTCCGACCGACCACACGCTCCAACCAACCACACGCTCAGACTGATCACACGCTCCAACCAACCACACGCTCAGACCAACCACACGCTCAGACCAACCACACGCTCAGACCGACCACACGCTCCGACCAAACCACACGCTCCGACCAACCACACGCTCAGACCAAACCACACGCTCAGACCGACCACACGCTCCGACCAACCACACGCTCCGACCAACCACACGCTCCGACCAACCACACGCTCCAACCAACCACACGCTCCAACCAACCACACGCTCAGACCGACCACACGCTCAGACCAACCACACGCTCCAACCAACCACACGCTCCGACCAACCACACGCTCAGACCAACCACACGCTCAGACCAACCACACACTCAGACCGACCACACACACACACCAAGCAGCCTGCACACATATGCACACTCTCATACATAAACACCCTTACATACTCACACACTCATGCACACACACACCACAGTCCCCATGCACACACAACACACACACCACAGTCCCCATGCACACACACACACACACCACAGTCCCCATGCACACACACACACACACCACAGTCCCCATGCACACACACACACACCACAGTCCCCATGCACACACACACACACCACAGTCCCCATGCACACACACACACACACAAACACACTCACACCACAGTCCCCATGCACACACACACACACTCACACCACAGTCCCCATGGATGTAGAAGGAACAATGGGATCATGCTTTCACTTGGCAGCTTGGAGACGTTGATACATGAGTTAAGC
>CAEFZP010000869.1:17500-20000 GCA_903064625.1 Mallotus villosus
GGGTGTGTGTGTGCGTGTGTGTGTGTGCGTGTGTGTGTGTGTGTGTGTGCGTGTGCGTGTGTGTGCGTTCGTGTGCGCGCGTGCGTGCGTGTGTGTGTGTGTGGTGTGTGTGTGTGTGTGAGGATAGTGTGAAGGTTGTGTAAACAGTTTACTGTAAAAAACTGATTCAATATATTTTACGATAAAGACTCTGAAATTCAGACTGAAGTACTTCAGAGTCTTAATCTTTTTTATTTTCTTTCATCCAGTAAGTGCACTTTAATTTGGCACTGCAACACAGAACCTGTATACATCCTGAGCTGCAGCCATACTACTGAGCTCTGAGTCTGCTACTGACCAGCTACTGACCAGGCTCTGCCAGCTACTGACCAGCTACTGACCAGCTACTGACCAGGCTCTACCAGCTACTGACCAGCTACTGACCAGCTACTGACCAGGCTCTACCAGCTACTGACCAGCTACTGACCAGCTACTGACCTGCTACTGACCAGCTACTGACCAGCTACTGACCAGCTACTGACCAGCTACTGTCCATCTACTGACCAGCTACTGACCAGCTACTGTCCAGCTACTGACCAGCTACTGACCATCTACTGACCAGCTACTGACCAGCTACTGACCAGCTACTGACCATCTACTGACCAGCTACTGACCAGCTACTGACCAGCTACTGTCCAGCTACTGTCCAGCTACTGACCAGCTACTGACCAGCTACTGACCATCTACTGACCAGCTACTGACCAGCTACTGACCAGCTACTGACCAGCTACTGACCAGGCTCTGCCAGCTACTGACCAGCTACTGACCAGCTACTGACCAGCCACTGACCAGCTACTGACCAGCCACTGACCAGCTACTGACCAGCTACTGACCAGCTACTGACCTGCTCCTGACCATCTACTGACCAGCTACTGACCTGCTCCTGACCAGCTACTGACCAGCTACTGACCAGCTACTGACCAGCTACTGACCAGCTACTGACCAGGCTCTGCCAGCTACTGACCAGCTACTGACCAGCTACTGACCAGCTACTGACCAGCTACTGACCAGGCTCTGCCAGCTACTGACCAGCCACTGACCAGCTACTGACCATCTACTGACCAGCTACTGACCAGCTACTGACCAGCTACTGACCAGCTACTGACCAGGCTCTGCAAGCTACTGACCAGCCACTGACCAGCTACTGACCAGCTACTGACCAGCTACTGACCAGCTACTGACCAGCTACTGTCCAGGCTCTGCCAGCTACTGACCTGCTCCTGACCATCTACTGACCATCTACTGACCAGCTACTGACCAGCTACTGACCAGGCTCTGCCAGCTACTGACCAGCTACTGACCAGCTACTGACCAGCTACTGACCAGGCTCTGCCAGCTACTGACCATCTACTGACCATCTACTGACCATCTACTGACCAGCTACTGTCCAGCTACTGACCAGCTACTGACCAGCTACTGTCCAGCTACTGACCAGCAAAGCAGATTAAGCAGTAATGAATAGAACTATATTACAGGACAGGCACAAAAAAGGCACATTGTACATCGACATGGGCAGTAAAAAAAGACATTAAAATCGTTCGATGACCCAGAATAACAGGCATACTGCGGTGTTGAAATCCAAATTTGGTCTATTTCATTATCGTTAAGTGGTTTTATTTCCAAGCAAACGTCATCATCATCGTCATCGTCATGAAACGTTTTTTTTGCAGAACAGCGTTTCCATGTCAATCAGGAGGAGAATGTGTACAGCATCCAGTTACAGAGGAGGAGAGGAGGAGGAGAGGAGAGGAGAGGAGGAGGAGAGGAGGGAGAGGAGGAGAGGAGAGGAGAGGAGGAGGAGAGGATGAGGAGAGGAAGGAGAGGAGAGGACGAGTAAAAGGAAGGGAGAGGACGAGAGGAGATGGAGAGGACGAGGAGGACGAGGAGAGAGAGGAGAGGAGGAGGAGAGGAGAAGAGGAGAGGAGGAGAGCCGATGGAGAGGACCGAGGTAGAGGAGAGGACGAGGACGGAGAGAGGACAGACGAGAGCGAGTGACGAGGAGAGGGAGAGGATGAGGGAGAGGAGAGGAGACGGACGAGGTAGAGGAGAGGACGAGGAGAGGACCGAGGAGAGGAGAGGAGAGAGAGAGAGGAGAAAGAGAAAGGCAGGAGGAGAGAAAGGATGAGAAAGGAGGAGGAGAGGAGCGAGGAGAGGAGAGGAGAGGAGAGGAGAGAGAGGAGAGGAGAGGAGAGGAGGAGGAGAGGAGAGCGAGAGGAGAGGAGGAGGAGAGTGAGAGAGGGAGAGGAGAGGAGAGTGAGAGGAGAGGAGAGGAGAGGAGACGTGTAGAGGGGAGGGTAGAGGAGGAGGAGAGGAGAGGAGAGGAGGAGGAGAGGAGAGGAGAGGAGAGGAGAGAGGAGAGAGAGGAGAGGAGGGAGAGAGGAGAGGAGAGGGAGGAGGAGAGGAGAGGAGAGGAGAGGAGGAGGAGAGAGGAGAGGAGAGGAGAGGAGAGGAGGAGGAGGAG
>CAEFZP010000870.1:0-7500 GCA_903064625.1 Mallotus villosus
GCTCAGCCGGGCTTCAAAACTCAACCCCCCACACAATCCTCTCCTCCTCCCATTCTCCACGGACTTGGGCCCAGAAAACAGGAGCTGTGTGTGTACCCCTGAATGTGTGGGTGTGTGTTGGACAAACAGTATTGCTCTAGTTAACAATTAGTAATCTCCTCCTCGCTCCAATATCCTTCTCCCTCTCAAGGTCTTGTTGACAGAGCAGCAGAGAGCCGCCACAGCCTCACGTCTCAGACCTCTGGAACACAGCTGCTGCTCTCATCTGGTCGCTCCCACCCAAACCCTCGTATCTCGCTATGTCTGTGCGCTTCTGGCATCACCACCCTTCTCTTCTCTCTCAGTTGTTCTTGCTTTATGTCGCACTCTGCTTTGGCTCGACGCGTGCTGGGCTTGCTTCAGCTGAGTCGCGTCTCTCGTCCACACGCACACACGCACACACACAACACACACACACCACACACCACACACACACACACCACACACACACACGGCAGCAGTAATTACATCCAGCAGGCATCTACAGCGCCCACCCATCTAGCGGTCAGACAGACTGGTACTCAGAACAGGGCAGCACGCAGCTCAGATATGGCTGCGTCTCCAGACAGCAGACTCTAATATCCCATTGGCATGCGGGGCCGCAGCTCATGCTCCTGACCGTGAAACTTGCACATGCAACCCAAACCCTCACAGCTCATGGCTGTCTCCGAAGGACACATGACTCCCTGTGTAACAGGCTGCTCTCCTCGTCTCCCATACGAGCATCTTCCAGAAACACATACTCTGTTTTCCCTCCTTTCTTTCCTCGCTCTCTCTCTGACTCGCTGCGACACCGTCCTCAGTGGGTGTGTGTGTGTGTGTGACAGACAGATTGTTCTCCAGTTTCTCGGGATATATCTCCTCCCCATACTGCATGTGCTTGTGTCTGAGTCTGCTGACTGCATCAGCTCTGCTTCTCAGACGGACACGTAACCACACGTCTACTCAGCGTGTGTCATATTTTGCCACTCATGTTTAAAACATCTCCACCGTCCTGAGTGTCAGTGTGAAGAGAGCCGTGAGTGCTCACATTTGGGTTCACTCTGTCAAACTGGTTTATGTTGCTCATATCCTGTGCAGCGAGACTGAGCTCTGTCCAACCAGAAGGAGGACAGGAGAGCCGTGCAGCGTTTGTCTGTGGAGCGTCGCAAGCGCTCGCGCGAGTGTCAGACCTGCACCACACACGCACACACTCCCCATCAACACACACACACACACCACACACACAGCAGCACCACCACACACACACAGCACAACACCACACACTACACACAACGCACACAGCACAGCACCCACACACACACCACACACACACATGCACACCAACCACACACAGCATCACTGACACACAACCACACATCACCGCTACACACACAGCGACCACACAGCACCCACGACACAACCACGCACACCCACACACAACCAACCACACACACACATCACTACACACAGCCCACATCACACCACACACACACACCACAGCACACTCGCAGCACACAACCACTAACGAACAATCAC
The DNA here is from genome assembly GCA_903064625.1 of Mallotus villosus. Classification (NCBI taxonomy): domain Eukaryota; kingdom Metazoa; phylum Chordata; class Actinopteri; order Osmeriformes; family Salangidae; genus Mallotus; species Mallotus villosus. The sequence goes on from CAEFZP010000870.1 coordinate 1,558, forward strand.
CACACACTACAGCAACACCTCACAGGCACACCACACACAACCTACACAACATACACACACACCATCACAATACACCACACACACCCACACACACACACACGACACACCACAACAGCACGCACACACCACACTACACAACCGCAACGACACACACACACGACACACACCACAACACACACATATACACACCACACCACACACAACACGACCACGAGACACACACCACATGACACAGCACACACACAGCACCGCCCCACGCACACCACACACATCCCACACAGACACACACACTACACCCCGCACACACACGCACGGCACACCCACACACAACACACAAAACACCACCTAGCACCCACATATCATGACATATCCGCACTATCCCAGCCCACCCATAGTTGGCGGTGTTGTTGACAGAGACTGGTGTGATGCACGATTATGTAAAGCCTGTCTCAGTGTTCTCATGTGATTCATTCTGATTGGATGTTGGTGAACTTTGACCCCAAGTCTCCCGGCAGATGAGTGTTGGTGTCGCGAACAGAACAGAATTCATCAGCTGAAGAGAGCACGCAGAGAGCCTCACCCTGGGGAGAGCAGGGGAAGCTATCATGCACCCTGGGGAGAGAAGCCGGGTAAAGCTCACCTGGGAGAGCAGGGGAAGCTTCACCCTGTGGAGAGCAGGGAGAGCCTCAACCCTGGGGAGAGCAGGGGAAAGCCCTCACCTGAGAGCAGGGAGAGCATTTCACCCTGGGGAGAGCAGGGAAGCTTCACCACTGGGGAGAGCAGGGAAGCTTCACCGGGGGCAGAGCAGGAAGCTCACCCTGGGGAGTAGCAGGGGAAGCTTCACTGGTGCGAGAGCAGGGAGAGCCTCACAACCTGAGAGAGAGCAGGGGAAGCTTCACTCCTGGGAGAGCAGGGAGAGCCTCACACCCTGAGCCGGGGAAGCTCTCACCTCTAGGGGAGAGCAGGGAACGAGCCTCGACCCTGGCTCGCAGAGCAGGGGAAGCTGCACCCATGGGGAGAGCAGGGGAAGCTCACCCTGGGGAGAGCAGGGGAAGCTTCACCATGGGGAGAGCAGGGGAAGCTTCACCTGGGGAGAGCAGGGGAAGCTTCACCTGGGAGAAGCAGGGAAGCCTCACCCTGGGGAGAGCAGGAGGAAGCTTCACCCTGGGGAGTTTCTCTCTCTCTCTGTGACTCTGACTCCAAACACCCGGTGAAACTGGAACCAACATGTGGACCCTCTAGATGTTTGAATCTTCTAGATGTTTGAATCTTCTATGACCCCCTGTGGAGACCTGTCCTCTGTTTGACCAACATCTTGGCTGTGACTGTGTAAAACCAACAATAGTATAAAACTCACATGCAGACACACATACAGCACACACACATGGTACAACACACCAGATTAGGCGTGTGAACAGATTAGTATCAGCAGTATTCTAAAGCTGATCAGGACTTTTTCTACTCTAAAGGAGCAGCTCCACTAATCTGTCTTTGTAAGGAGAAGAGAGACCATAAGGCAGGGCTCCTCTCTCCTCACCAGCTGGGATGCTTCATCTGAGATTATCCTGTCCTGGTCTCTCTGCGTTGGCTGGTTTCTCTCCTTGTCTTTGTGCTGGCTGGTCCTCTCTCACTTGTGTCTCGTTAAATGATACATGTTTTTTCTGTATTCTGAATGACAGGAATACAGATAGAAGACAATGGCAACTGTAAATTTCTATATTTACAGCAAATATTGTATTGTCACTTTTTCACAGTTATTTTGTCAGATTTCCTTTCATTCATCCAAAGACAATAATGATTCATAACATAATTGTTTTGGTCACAACACCATCAGAAACGCACACCTATTCAATACAGAGGAGAGCAGGCTATATCTACAAGAAGTGTTGGCTTGTCACTGTAACGCGACAGAAGATAACAGTCACTGTGGCCTGAGTACAAGGCTGTCACGACGTATTGTTATCTCGGTGCAAAGCAAATCCGGGCGTTAGTCGTCTACTACGTTCCGTCGGCTAGGCATACGGTGTGAAGACATATGCCGTCATTCAGCCTGGGCAGTCAATGAGGGAAAACAGAAGATTGTATCAATGGCTAATCATCTTCTCCATCGCTCCCCTCCTCGTCTCTCCTCTACAACCTCTCATCCTTCCTCCTCATCCTCCCCGCCTTCTCTTTTCTCTCCTCCTCTCTTCCTCCTCTCACTCCCCTTCTCTCTTCTCCACCTCTTCTCATCCTCTCCTCGCGCCTCTCTTCTCCTCCCCTCTCTCCTCTCCTCCTCTTCTCTTGTCTCTCACATAGGATCTTCAAACACACACAATCTTTGTATGGCTACAGTTCCAGATATACCATTGGTAGTAGTGGTGTTTGAGATCATGTAAGTGCATCCATAATTACGATGGCAGTGACTGTGTGTTTGTGTGTTGTGGTGTGTGTGTTGTGACTGTGTCTGTGTAAACTCTGGTTGATTGTGCCTGGAGCACAGCAGTTTCTCCAGCATGTTAATGTCTCACACACACACAGACCATGATGCATGCCAGCTTCCTTCATTAACATACAGATTCAATTAAGCCCCGCTCTAAACGAGGACAGCCAATCTGAGAGTGATGTCTCTCTCTCATCCATTTTATCTTCATGAGGCACGATAAAATAACAGAATGCTAATGTTGTGATGGGCTCCTGGTGCTCCATGTTCATCTCTGTAACCCCAGCCTCTCATCACCCTCTCACCCTCATCACAAAACACGAGCAAACGACTACACCAGGACCCATCGTCACGACGCGTAAAAAGACTCACCAGAGAACTCTCGCTCAACCACCTAGACTGCGACCCAGAGAAAACGTACAATCGTACCCTCTCGACACACCAGCCCTCATCTCACGTCACGAGCCCTCTCACAGCCTAAACGTCACCCTCTCGACACCAGTCGCTCTCTCTCACCAGCGTGAAAGCTGCACAGAAAAAAGAAAGAGCAAATGAAACTCTGCGCTCGCTCTCTGAAACCCAGCTCTAAAAAGGCACGCTAACAATCGCACCCTCATCACCCTGACCTCACCCTCTCTCAGCCCTCCTTTCACCCAGCCCTCTCACCCGGCCCTCTCACCACCCGCTCACCAGCCTCTCTCTCAGCCCTCTCACCCTCTCACCCTCTCACCTCTCACCCAGCCCTCTCTCACCCAGCCCTCTCCACCCAGCCCTCTCACCCTCTCACCCAGCCGCTCTTCACCAGCCCTCTCACCCTCTCAACCCTCTCACCTCTCACCCAGCCCCTCTCACCCAGCCCCTCTCTCACCCAGCCCTCTCACCCTCTCACCCTCACCCTCTCACCCAGCCCTCTCACCCTCTCACCCAGCCCTCTCTCACCCAGCCCTCTCACCCAGCCCTCTCACCCAGCCCTCTCACCCTCTCACCCGCCCTCTCCACCCTCTCACCCAGCCCCCTCACCCAGCCCTCTCTGCCCCTCCAGCCTGCTAGCTGCTGTTAGCTTGTTAACAAAGACGTGTCGTCTCTAGACAATGCTCTGATTACCAGTGACATTAAAAAGGAGATGAGATAAGAGCAGTGTGTGTGTGTGTCTGTGTGTGTCTGTGTGTGTGTGTGCGTGCGTGCGTGCGTGCACATGCCTTAGTTTCCACTTACATTTGTGACAATTAACCAAATAGATTTTCTTTGTGTTCAGATGAGAGTACATTGTGAGAGGACCTTTCTTATTTCCTCAGGGACCACAACGAGCATGTGTGTGCACATTCCACACACACACACATGGACACACACACACACACACACACACACATGGACGCACACACGGACACACACACACACACAAACATCTCTATCCCCATAACAAATAGGGTCCAATAATCCAACCATCTCATTTGCATATCACTAATTAGACATTCATATTGAAGAGCTCATTTGCATTTATAATGTCCCATGTTTTGTTGGGGTGAAAGCAGCAGTAGTAATAACTTTTCTTTTAGTGCCGTGTTTTTGTAGTATATGCTAATGTTAGGAAATGATTTTAGTCAGTGAGATACAGAGCTACATGTCCAGCACCTCTCAGACAGCTGGTGACATGTGACTGGCCAACCTGCAGTTTGCGCACGCTGTGATACTTCAGTTTACGTTGTAGTTACGAAACCTGAGTTTGACCCTGTCAAATTCGACCCGAAAAATTAGAAGCCAAAAAAATGTAGCGTATAACATTCGACCCTATCAAATTCGACCCGAAAAATGTTGATCTTAAAAAAATCAGACTTTTAACATCCGGGATATCAAGGACAGGTAGAACAATCGAACCTCAATGCAATCGAACCAACTTCTGACCTATCCAACTGCAGCGCTCCCTCCTCAGGCCCCTCTAAACCAGAACTCTCTCCTCAGGCTGTCCTTGATATCCCGGATGTTAAAATCTGAATTTTTTAAGCTCTACATTTTTCAAGTCGAATTTGGCAGGCTTTTAGGGTCGAATTTTAGGGGAAGGGACAGGAAAGAGAGGTGGGTGTAGGAAGATTCAGCTGATCAACGACTCAGTACAGCAGAACTCAAGACAGACCATGTCACACGGGATGCTACATGTGATTCCATCCCAGGTGAAGTGACTCACTGAGGCTACTGCTGAAGCTTTGACTCTCTCGACAGTCATTCATTTCCTTTTAATCCAGTACATTTCCATATTTAATTAGCTTGCCTCATTAACCACTACGAACGCTATGCGGAAATAATTACATGCCATGTTATAAACACAAATGATCTACGCTGTTTTCATGTGGGAAGTGGGCTGCAATATATGCCCGTTTATATGCCCACACATGTAGAAGCATTCACATGTGATTAACATGCTTATTATACACACACACACACACACAGTTGATCTTATAACTCAACTAAACTGTGAAACAGTTTGAGTGTCGAACATAATCACATAGTCCTGAACATCAGCCTTGCTCAGCCCAGCTCCTGACACCCCAACACCACACACACACCACACACACACACACCACCACGTAACCCTAACACACCACCACGTAACCCTAACACACCACCACGTAACCCTAACACACCACCACGTAACCCTAACACACCACCACGTAACCCTAACACACGCTGCCACGTACACCCAACACACCACCACGTAACCCTAACACACATGCTGTTCTAACATTCATTATCTACCCTTCCTTACCGTGTGGGTAATACATGTCATCTACCTGACCTCTTCATGACGTCCTCCCGCTTCAACAGTACAGAACGTGTTGGAATGACCTTCACGCCGATGCACAGCCAGCACAAAACACACATTCAGTCAGTGAGGGAGAGAGAGAGAGAGAGAGAGAGAGAGAGAGCTGGGCAAGCAGCAGATTGTTTCTTTTGTCCAGTCATGCAGGAACATGCATCACTGTCTCTCACCGCTGCCTAACCCAACACCCGCTAAGATGCAGAAATATCAGCAACATCTGTCGTGAGGCTCGGGCATGACAGATGTTGGCTGTTTGGTGGGGCGGCGGCGGTGTGGTGGTCATTAAGCAGGGAGGGACTTCTGCATCTAAACACCAAGAAGACACTTCTGTCTGAGGCAGGACTGAGGCAGGTCTGAGGCAGGTCTGAGGCAGGTCTGAGGTGCTGCCTACTGGGAGGACTGAGGCAGGTCTGAGGCAGGTCTGAGGCAGGTCTGAGGCAGGTCTGAGGCAGGACTGAGGTGCTGCTCTGGGCAGGACTGAGGCAGGTCTGAGGCAGGTCTGAGGCAGGTCTGAGGCAGGTCTGAGGTGCTGCCTACTGGGAGGACTGAGCAGGTCTGAGGCAGGTCTGAGGCAGGCTGAGGCAGCTGAGGCAGGTCTGAGGCAGGTCTGAGGCAGGACTGAGGCAGGACTGAGGTGCTGCCTACTGGGAGGACTGAGGCAGGTCTGAGGCAGGTCTGAGGCAGGTCTGAGGCAGGACTGAGGCAG
>CAEFZP010000870.1:12500-33764 GCA_903064625.1 Mallotus villosus
CTGATGAGTTTATATCAGCTAATGATGGTTCCTTTCCCAGCAAACACACACTTACACATACACACTCACAAACACACATACACACACTCATAAACACACACTCACAAACACTCACTAACCCTTGAGGACAGGAGAGGTGGGAGAGATGATGGTGTTACACTCGTAGGAGATCTGAAGTTGGGGTACAGCGTCTGTAAGATGTAAGATGCTGTGAGCCGGGGAACCTTTCACTATTTCTCTTCTCTAATGCTGTCACAGAACACAGCTCGATTCTGCCCCCCTGCAGGTTGAACCTGGATGCAGGGCTTTGTGTGTGACTGAGAGACAGATAGATGTAGTGAGAGAGAGAGAGACAGACAGACAGACAGACAGACAGACGACAGACAGACAGACAGACAGACAGACAGACAGACAGACAGACAGACAGACAGACAGACAGACAGACAGACAGACAGACAGACAGACAGACAGACAGACAGACAGAGGGAGAGAGAGTTTGAGTGTGAGTCTGTTCATGTTGGAGTTATCATAATAGACATGTGTCATGTTTTTTCAAAGAGCAGAACTTCCATCCCGCACCAGTTCCCCCTCATGTTTCTAGGAGATCTGGTTGTAGGGGACATGGTTCTCTCTGGTAACTCTTCCAGGGTCTAGAGAGAGAGGTCTGCATGGTTCTCTCTGGTAACTCTTCCAGGTCTAGACTAGAGAGGTTTGCAACACTATCTCCCTTAGAAGCTTCAAGCAGGTTCTATTTCTATTCCAGTCATGTTTTCAAATTCCAGAACATTCCCTTTTCCCTCAGCCATATCTTCCTATTCTACACTCATTTGTTGCACTTCTATGACATCACACAGTGTTTCCAAACCAATAAACGGAGGTACTCTTCTGTAAAAATGTATTTATCTTTCACATAAACTCCATTCTGGCTCCAGCAGTCTCCCTCCAGTCGCTCTCGCAGACACTTAACTTCTATTAATGGTTCTGCAACTGGCTCTTGAATCTAATCAAATGCTAGATGGGAGACCAGTGAGTGCACATGAGGAAATATGCATAGGCTATTATCATCTGTAATGTGTAGCCTAGCAGCTAATGCATCTGTGCTCAGTGTGTTTCAAGGAACATCAGAGTTGGTGCAAACGTGCCTACATTAAGAAGGTGGTTCTGTAGAATTGTGTGTCTGTCTGAGTGTGTATGTGTGTGTGTGTGTCTGTCTGAGTGTGTGTGGTGTCTGTCTGAGTGTGTGTGTGTGTCTGTCTGAGTGTGTGTGTGTCTGTCTGAGTGTGTATGTGTCTGTCTGAGTGTGTATGTGTGTCTGTGCATGTGTATGTCAATGCCTATGTGTGAGTGTGAGGGAGTGAGTCAGGTCCTTGTGTATTTGTGTGAAGTGCCACCTCCCCCTGTCAACACACTACACACACACACACTATACACACACACACTACACCTCCCCCTGTCAAACTGTAGAATCCCTCTGACACACATAAACACCTGTAAGCTGCACACACACACACACACACACACACTCCAGACTAACACAGAGATCCACCCCACTATACACACACACACTATACACACACACACACTATACACACACACACACACTATACACACACACACTCCACCCTGTATCTCTCCACTAGGGGTAGGGGAAAACATCGATTCACATTTAAATTGTGATTCAGTCTTCTAGCGTTTCACAAATGTAAAACATCAATTTAGTTTAAAACGTTTTTTTATTATAAAAGAAAAATATCTATATTGACATTCCTTCAGGCTTGCGTTTCTTGAAATGCAGTTTTGGAGATCTTGTATGTTAGCTGAGCATCCCTATCCTCATGTTCCCACACTGGAGATGGAGTATGTTAGCTGAGCATCCCTATCCTCATGTTCCCACACTGGAGATGGAGTATGTTAGCTGAGCATCCCTATCCTCATGTTCCCACACTGGAGATGGAGTATGTTAGCTCCTCATGTTCCCACACTGGAGATGGAGTATGTTAGCTGAGCATCCCTATCCTCATGTTCCCACACTGGAGATGGAGTATGTTAGCTGAGCATCCCTATCCTCATGTTCCCACACTGGAGATGGAGTATGTTAGCTGAGCGTCCCTATCCTCATGTTCCCACACTGGAGATGGAGTATGTTAGCTGAGCATCCCTATCCTCATGTTCCCACACTGGAGATGGAGTATGTTAGCTGAGCATCCCTATCCTCATGTTCCCACACTGGAGATGGAGTATGTTAGCTGAGCATCCCTATCCTCATGTTCCCACACTGGAGATGGAGTATGTTAGCTCCTCATGTTCCCACACTGGAGATGGAGTATGTTAGCTCCTCATGTTCCCACACAGCCACATCAGTGGCAGCAGACAGCATGTGAGTAAGCGTGTCTACATGTGTGTGTGTGTGTGTGTGTGTGTGCGCGTGTGCGTGTGCGTGTGTGTGCATACTGTTTGCCTCGGCACAGGACATCAGGGGTTAGTGTGGGGTTAAGCACCTCTCAGCTCAACACACCTCCAGCCTGCTAACGCTCACGGGCTGGATTACCCAGGAGGAGGACGAGGAGGGAAATAGAGCACATTCAAGTCTACAGGCCCAGTCCAACTACAAGTTGCTGTAATTCTCTTTCACCTGTCTGGAACTGCAGGTAGAGCAAGCTTCCTCTCCTTTCCTCCCTCTCTATTCCCCTCACCCCACTGTCTCTATTTTACTCACATTCTCTCCCTTCCTCTCTCCCTATATTTATCTTCACTCTTCACCCCTCGCCATAGACTCACTGGTTCTAAGTAAACGTTGAATTCAGAAGCTCAGAAACTGATCTGCAGTGATTCCTGCAGCCACGGAGGGTTAACAGGTACACAATCTGCTCTCAACCAAATTCTCCACATCTCACTGTTTAGCTGGAGATATGAACTATTTTAAATGTATAGTTTCTTCAAATTACCATATAAGTAATTCAAAATAGCGCCCTGCCGACCGGCGGTAAATGCCTTTTAGTATTAAGCTCCCGAGGGCTTGTATCAAAGAAATCTCAAAGCGTTTAGCTGAAGCGAATTTGCATTTAAACCTGAGAGTTTATGACGGCGTGCGCTTCTGTGCGTGCGTGCGTGTGTGTGCCATTTTCTAAAGATGATGTCAGCCTACATCTGTGCTCACTGCAGAAGTGTGAATAGAGGCATCTGCTTCCCCTCAGAAGAAGTGTGCCACATTACTCCACACACACACACACACGCAGTCATCACAGTTGGCACAGTGTTATACGCGCACACACGTGCACACACACACACACACAAATTACACACCCACTTAGATAAAAACACATGCCTGTGCCACATCCGAGCTGTTTTGTGTTGATATCACTCTCACCTCTTCACTCTCACTTCCCTGTGAATGAAACTGGCTCACTGCAGAACAGGAGGTGATGACCTGGAGCCACAACTCTGCAAGATCTTGTTGTTCTACCTGCAAGATTCTCAAATGAGTTCATGTAACCTCCACTCAAATCCCTGTTCCATCCAAACTGCCTTTCTCTCTCTCACTTGGCTGTCTTCTTTTTCTTGTTTTCAAAAAGAAAAGCAGTTATTCTGAAATAGAAATCATAATTGTATTTCTTTCAAACCAAAACACCAGATCCCGTTTACCTGCCTCACCAGATCCCGTTTACCTGCCTCACCAGATCCCGTTTACCTGCCTCACCAGATCCCGTTTACCTGCCTCACCAGATCCCGTTTACCTGCCTCCGTCAAATCCTCCGCGTCAAATCTTGACGAAGGCGTTAAAGGATGAAAGTTTGTCCCGTTTTGCTTTGAATTACAGTCAGTCTGGTTTGTGGTCTGGTCTAGGCTGGTCTGGTCTGGTCTGGTCTGGTTTAGGCTGGTCTGGTCTGGTCTGGTCTGGTCTAGGCTGGTCTGGTCTGGTCTGGTTTAGGCTGGTCTGGTCTGGTCTGGTCTGGTCTGGTCTGGTCTGGTCTAGGCTGGTCTGGTCTGGTCTAGGCTGGTCTGGTCTGGTCTGGTTTAGGCTGGTCTGGTCTAGGCTGGTCTGGTCTGGTCTAGTCTGGTCTGGTCTGGTCTGGTCTGGTCTGGTCTAGGCTGGTCTGGTCTGGTCTAGGCTGGTCTGGTCTGGTCTAGGCTGGTCTGGTCTAGTCTGGTCTGGTCTGGTCTGGTCTGGTCTAGGCTGGTCTGGTCTGGTCTGGTCTGGTCTAGGCTGGTCTGGTCTGGTCTAGGCTGGTCTGGTCTGGTCTAGGCTGGTCTGGTCTGGTCTGGTCTAGGCTGGTCTGGTCTGGTCTAGGCTGGTCTTGTCTGGTCTGGTCTTGTCTGGTCTGGTCTGCTCTGGTCTGGTCTGGCCTGGTCTAGGCTGGTCTGGTCTGGTCTGGTCTAGGCTGGTCTAGGCTGGTCTGGTCTGGTCTGGTCTGGCCTGGTCTGCTCTGGTCTGGTCTGGCCTGGTCTAGGCTGGTCTGGTCTGGTCTGGTCTAGGCTGGTCTGGTCTGGTCTGGTCTAGGCTGGTCTGGTCTAGGCTGGCCTGGTCTAGGCTGGTCTGGTCTGGTCTGGTCTGGTTTAGGCTGGTCTGGTCTGGTCTGGTCTGGCCTGGTCTAGGCTGGTCTGGTTTAGGCTGGTCTGGTCTGGTCTAGGCTGGTCTGGTCTAGGCTGGTCTGGTTTAGGCTGGTCTGGTCTGGTCTGGTCTGGCCTGGTCTAGGCTGGTCTGGTTTAGGCTGGTCTGGTCTGGTCTAGGCTGGTCTGGTCTGGTCTAGGCTGGTCTGGTCTGGTCTGGTCTAGGCTGGTCTGGTCTGGTCTAGGCTGGTCTGGTCTAGGCTGGTCTGGTTTAGGCTGGTCTGGTCTGGTCTGGTCTGGCCTGGTCTAGGCTGGTCTGGTTTAGGCTGGTCTGGTCTGGTTTAGGCTGGTCTGGTCTGGTCTAGGCTGGTCTGGTTTAGGCTGGTCTGGTCTGGTCTAGGCTGGTCTGGTCTAGGCTGGTCTGGTCTGGTCTAGGCTGGTCTGGTCTGGTCTAGGCTGGTCTGGTTTAGGCTGGTCTGGTCTGGTCTGGTCTGGTGTAGGCTGGTCTGGTCTAGGCTGGTCTAGCCTGGTCTGGTCTGGTCTAGGCTGGTCTGGTCTGGTCTGGTCTGGTCTAGGCTGGTCTGGTCTGGTCTAGGCTGGGCCTACAAAACCACACCCCTACAGAGGAAGCACATCAGATCCTGTTGTTAGATATATCATGTTAGATATAAGATATCTAATATGAAAACTATGGCTACATTGAAGACTCCCAAGATATCTTCCATTCCGTATTGTCGTCCATCCTCGTCCATCCTCGTCCTCGTCCATCCTCGTCCATCCTCGTCCTCGTCCATCCTCGTCCATCCTCGGTGGAGTGACTTAAACGTCTGTTAGACTGTGGAGAGGGACTTCTTCCTATAGGCTAACTGGACGTTACTCCATTACTCAGACACAAAGTCATTACTGGAGATCTGCTCTCTGCAGCACCAGGACTGTGGAGGAAACATTAACCAGCTCACGTATGGAACACAGAATTAGAATTCATTCATTCTAACTCTATGGTATGGAACAGACAGATAATTAACTCTGGGGACATGCGATCATCGTTCAGCTGGAGATATTATGGCTCTGTTCTAATCAGGGCTTGGTTGAGCAAAGGAAGAGAGAGAGAGAGCGAGAGAGAGCGAGAGAGAGCGAGAGAGAGCGAGAGAGAGCGAGAGAGAGCGAGAGAGAGCGAGAGAGAGCGAGAGAGAGCGAGAGAGAGAGAGAGGGAGAATGGGAGTGAGTGAATGGGAGTGAGTGAATGGGAGAGAAAAGAGAGAGAGAGTTACAGTGTCGTCAGACCACCCCTGTACTGTACCTCTAGCCTGGGTCTGATCGGGGTACATGACCCATTCCCAGAAATAAAGCATCAAATAAGCTGTAGACTGTATGTTTACTCACAGGCCTTATCAGGGATACTTGTGCTACTTGTGATAACGGACACATTGTGTGTGTAAATACCATCGTGGGATCTGAACAGGATCGAGCGTACGACAGCTATCTTAGGCAGACTGTCCTGTCATGTCCTATAGTTTAGTATGTGTCCTAGTTAGCATGCTCGCTACGCTAATCAACAACCCAGGAAGTTAGCCAAAGATGGCGCGTCCACGACATCATCAGAACGAGACAGTTCACACTCACATCCCCAACACACACCACACACACCACACATACACACATCACACACACATCCCCACTGAACACACACCACACACACCACACATACACACATCACACACACATACACACTGAACACACACCACACACACTCTTATGAACGTTAGCTGTCATGTAGATGGATTCTTCACACACACAGGCAAGCACACACATGACACACACACACACACAGGCAAGCACACACATGACACACACACACACACAGGCAAGCACACAAATGACACACACATACAGGCAAGCACACACATGACACACACACACAGGCAAGCACACACATGACACATTCGCACACACGCAGCAAATCTTCCCAGAATTCCTGGATGACAAGCACACACACACATGACCCTCAGGACTACTACTAACCCTACAGGACTACAGATATAACATCAGGCTGACAGTCCGTTCGTCCTCAGGACTACAGATATAACATCAGGCTGACAGTCCGTTCGCCCTCAGGACTACAGATATAACATCAGGCTGACAGTCCGTTCGTCCTCAGGACTACAGATGTAACATCAGGCTGACAGTCCGTTCGTCCTCAGGACTACAGATATAACAGCACTCTGATTAATAATGGAAACATTAATTACAAGTTATTACGCTAATAAATGAGATTAGATAGAGGAGAGGAGACTAAGTAGTGATAATATTACTCCACGGCAGATTAATGAAGATTAGAGGCAGAGCAGGTGACAGGTATATATGTATACTATATCATGTATTGTCATGTATACTATATCATGTATTGTCATGTATACTATATCATGTATTGTCATGTGCAGTGTATATTACATGCATGTGATTAAAGACTATTAAAATCTAATAAAACATCCATCTTTAACTTTAGCAGTCTCTCCAGCGCATGTGGATCAGAATCAGAATGGGAGCCTCACAGCCTTCTGCCAGAGGGGAGTGACAGAAACAGGGAGTGTCCAGGGTGGGAGGAGTCGGCTACAATCTTCCTCGCTCGCCTCAGGGTCCTCGAGGTGTTTAGGTCCTCGAGGGTAGGCAGATTGCAGCCGATCACCTTCTCCGCAGTGCGGATGATACGCTGCAGTCTGCTCTTGTCCTTGGCAGTGGCAGCAGCGTACCAGATGGTGATGGAGGAGGTGAGGATGGACTCAATGATGGCTGTGAAGAAGTGCACCATCATTGTCTTTGGCAGGTTGAATTTCTTCAGCTGCCGCAGGAAGTACATCCTCTGTTGTGCTTTCTTTGTGAGGGAGCTGATGTTCAGTTCCCACTTGAGGTCCTGGGAGAGGATAGTGCCCAGGAAGCGGAAGGACTCCACAGTGTTGTGGGGAGTCACACAGGGTGATGGGGGTGAGCTGGGGAGTCACCCAGGGTGATGGGGGTGAGCTGGGGAGTCACCCAGGGTGATGGGGGTGAGCTGGGGAGTCACCCAGGGTGATGGGGGTGAGCTGGGGAGTCACCCAGGGTGATGGGGGTGAGCTGGGGAGTCACCCAGGGTGATGGGGGTGAGGGAGTCACCCAGGGTGATGGGGGTGAGCTGGGGAGTCACCCAGGGTGATGGGGGTGAGCTGGGGAGTCACCCAGGGTGATGGGGGTGAGGGAGTCACCCAGGGTGATGGGGGTGAGGGAGTCACCCAGGGTGACGGGGGTGAGTGGGGCTGTATCAGAGACACCATCAGAGAGCACCAGTAGAAGCATGCGGAGCTACACGGGTGTCACCTTATCAAAAGTAAATATCGTCACTACCTTTAGTTTCTCTGAATCCAATCAAATCCAAGATTTGGTTCAATAAAACACTCTGAGCATATTTGTGTTCAGGTTTGTTGAGCATCAGAAATGTTAAAGATCACATGACCAAGTACCCTGCTCCAGGAGCTGGCCCATCAGAATGCAATATTCCAAATTAGATTTGATTTGGATAATCTTTTGAACTGTATTAGGTTTCAGGCAGGCACATCATTATTAAACAGAAGTGACATGAAACCATCATTTTGCAGGCTACACCAGATAAACGCTCTCCCCGTGCAAATAATATTAGTTCTGCAGCCAGAGTCTTATCTCTGCAGCTATATTGGGTTCATATCCTTGTCAGGTGCCCTCAGCTTCTTGACGGAAGAGTCTAAATTCATGAGGAACCGGTGTGTGTGTGAGTTGCATTTTTGAATAGTCTGTGTGTGTATATTTGACATGCTGTGTGTAAGTGTATATTTGACATGCTGTGTGTGTGTGTCATGAAGTGTTGCTGACTGGTGAAGAGTTATTCTGCCTTTGCCTAGTCTCGCAGATCTACAAACAAGAGCAACTTAGTCTTTTCTAATCATATTTGACCAAACATACCGTAGTGAAACTAGATGACCATGTGTTTGTTGAAGAGGACTGTGATTCTTGGCAAGACTACGGTGGCAGACATACAAAAGCTGACAGAGACAGGCTGAAGGCACTTTCTGCTGTCCAACTCTCTTCTGATCGACCTTACAAACTCCCCTGATCGACCTTACAAACTCCCCTGATCGACCTTACAAACTCCCCTGATCGACCTTACAAACTCTCTCCTGATCGACCTTACAGACTGACAATCTGAGAAAAGCTTCACAGTAAAAACTCAACAAGCAAATTCAAAATTTTCGACAAGCTTCACCTCCAGCCCTGAAGGCAGGTCTTAATTGTTAGACATATCTCCAACAGTCTCTCCCTCTCTCCCTCTCTCCCTCCAGCCATCAGGAATTGGATTTAGAGCAGAATGTTCTATTAGTCTCTCTCCTCCCTCTCTCTACACCTCCTCCAGTAGCCCTCTCCTCACAGCTTCATAGAGATGAGGTAATGCCTCTGTCTGTCCATCGGGAGGCTAGTGGTCCGTGTGTCTGTGTGTGTGTTCATCTTTGTGTGTTTCTTTGTGTGTGCAGCTTGGACAACTAGCTCCATCATGTGGCCTGAAGGAGGAATGACAATAAGATGACATCATGTGGTGCCTGGACTGACTCGATCAGCCTGGCATGAGGCAGAGGCAGGGTAGAGGAGGCAGAGGCAGGGTACAGGAGGCAGGGTACAGGAGGCAGGGTAGAGGAGACAGAGGCAAGGTAAAGGAGACAGGGTAGAGGAGGCAGAGGCAGGGTAGAGGAGGCAGAGTAGAGGAAGCAGGGGCAGGGTATGGAGACAAGGTAGAGGAGGCAGGGTAGAGGAGGCAGGGTAGAGGAGGCAGAGGCAGGGTAGAGGAGGCAGGGTAGAGGAGGCAGAGGCAGGGTAGAGAAGGGCAGAGGCAGGGTAGAGGAGGGTGCCAACAGGATGATTCCTACATAGACAACAGCACCCCCTGGTGGTACAGAGGAGGAACCATATTACAAAACAAAAACAACTATATTATTTGTACAGTTTTATTTCACACAAAGCCAGGGAGGTCAGATTGTGTACTTCTGTATTTACAACTTCTTCTATGTCCTGAAAAATGAATGAACATACTGATGACTCATACCACTGAGGGTACTAAATGTGTTTGTTTCAGAGAATGTCCAAACTAATTAGAAGCCAGGAAATAACAATGATACCGTCAATCTTCACCCCTCCCCCATGACCACTGGGTCCTCAGCTAACCCTAACCCTATTGGCAGGTGGATCAGGCCCCTCCCCCCATGACCACTGGGTCCTCAGGTAACCCTAACCCTATTGGCAGGTGGATCAGGCCCCTCCCCCCATGACCACTGGGTCCTCAGCTAACCCTAACCCTATTGGCAGGTGGATCAGGCCCCTCCCCCCATGACCACTGGGTCCTCAGCTAACCCTAACCCTATTGGCAGGTGGATCAGGCCCCTCCCCCCATGACCACTGTGTCCTCAGCTAACCCTAACCCTATTGGCAGGTGGATCAGGCCCCTCCCCCCATGACCACTGGGTCCTCAGCTCTAACCCTATTGGCAGGTGGATCAGGCCCCTCCCCCATCAGGCTTCAGGCCTCACGTGCTTCTGTCCAGCTACTTTCACCTGAGACCATTTATAAGGCAGTAAGAATAAGAATAAGAATATAATACATTGTATTATTAAAATGTTTGAAGTTGGAAGTGGCCAAGCAGAACACTGTTAGTATATAATAAGAATATTGACTAAACCATTATTTCCCACCAAACTATTAACTCTGGAGATCCTGAAGATAAACAACAATAATTACCTGTTTTTTCTGAGACCACAGAAAGTCGATACAATCTCATTCAAACTCAAACACACACTCATAACGATCACACACTCATAACAACACAAAGTGACATCTATCTGATTACCCGTTGCAGACTCTGTGTATAGTGGTTATCTCTACAGACTTCCTATGTAAGAAGATGTCATGTGATCTGGTCCAGTATGTCATGTGATCTGGTGTCATGTGATCTGGTCCAGTATGTCATGTGATCTGGTGTCATGTGATCTGGTCCAGTATGTCATGTGATCTGGTGTCATGTGATCTGGTCCAGTATGTCATGTGATCTGGTCCAGTATTCCCTGAGGCAGTGTTCTGCTCTGGAGACGTGGTCCTCTGGGCGGCTGAGCAGGGAACAGGAACTCTGACCCCCCGCCCCCGCCCCCCCACCCCCGCCCCCGCCCCCCACCCCCGCCCCCCAAGAGTTTCTTAGTCCTGTTTCCTCCTCTGGGCTCTGGTGAAGCCGTTGGTCTGGGGGGGGGAGGGGAGGAGGAGGAGGAGAGGTAACGCTGGCAGAAGTTGGGGTGTAGCTCTGCAAAATGTTGCAGCTCATCTGGAGAGGGAAGATTTTTGAACTTTTAAGACTCCTGACTTTCAAACCACCCCACCCACCCACTCCCTCACAAACACCACCACCCACTCCCTCACAAACACACCCACCCGTCCATCCACTCCGTCACACCCCACTCCCTCACAAACACACCCACCCACTCCCTCACAAACACACACACCCACTCCCTCACAAACACACACCACCCACTCCCTCACACCCACTCCCTCACAAACCACCACCACCCACTCCCTCACAAACACCACCACCCACTCCCTCACACCCACTCCCTCACAAACCACACACACCCACTCCCTCACACCCCCTCCCTCACAAACACCCACCACCCACTCCCTCACAAACACCACCATCCACTCCCTCACACCCTCTCCCTCACAAACACCCACCCATCCACTCCGTCACACCCACTCCCTCACCAACACACCCACCCACCCACTCCCTCCCAAACACACCCCACCCCACTCCCTCCCACACCACACTCCCTCACAAACACACACACGGTCTCCTCCCTCACCGTAGGTGATCTTGCCGGTGGTGGTGGTCTCCATGGCAGCGAGCAGCCGGAAGGCATCCACTCTAACCCCCAACGCAGCGCTCAACACAGCCTCCAGATCCTCCTCCCCCACCCCGGCCTCCTCAGCCTCAAACATCTACACACACACACACACATGTGAGACCCCAACATCTACACAGTCACACACACGAGAGCCGATAGGACCCCTGACTGGCCCAGTGACAGTTCAGATAGTTCAGGATGATATCATGTGGGTGTGTCTGCCCCCCTCCTCTCTCACCCTGAAGGCCAGTCTGAGGGTGTCCATGCTCTTAGAGGGTCCACACACCACCGAGAGAGATACCACATACAGTCGGATGTCGACCGCCCCCTCTCCTCGCTACAGGGGAAGAGAAAGATCATGTTCATTTATTTCTATATTTGAATGTGTGTTTGTGAGTGAGTGAGTGAGTGAGTGTGTGTGTGTGTGAGTGTGTGTGTGTGTGTGTGTGTGTGTGTGGTGTGTGTGTGAGTGTGAGTGTGAGTGTGAGTGTGTGGTGGTGTGTGGTGTGGTGTGAGTGTGAGTGTGAGTGTGAGTGTGAGTGTGCGTGTGTGAGTGTGCGTGTGAGTGTGAGTGTGAGTGTGAGTGTGCGTGTGAGTGTGAGTGTGAGTGTGCGTGTGAGTGTGAGTGTGAGTGTGAGTGTGAGTGTGCGTGTGAGTGTGAGTGTGAGTGTGCGTGTGCGTGTGAGTGTGAGTGTGAGTGTGAGTGTGAGTGTGGAGTGTGAGTGTGCGTGTGCGTGTGCGTGTGCGTGTGCGTGTGAGTGTGCGTGTGCGTGTGAGTGTGCGTGTGAGTGTGCGTGTGAGTGTGCGTGTGAGTGTGAGTGTGAGTGTGAGTGTGCGTGTGCGTGTGAGTGTGAGTGTGCGTGTGAGTGTGCGTGTGCGTGTGAGTGTGCGTGTGAGTGTGCGTGTGCGTGTGCGTGTGCGTGTGCGTGTGCGTGTGAGTGTGCGTGTGCGTGTGCGTGTGAGTGTGCGTGTGAGTGTGAGTGTGAGTGTGTGTGTGTGTGTGTGTGTACCTGGTCCAGGAGGTGGTGCAGCTGTGTGACTGCCTCAGACAAAGGCAGGTTGAGGTAGAGGGCAAAGTCTTCCAGACCCAGCCTGTCTCCACACAGCTTCCTGGCTCTGCTGGCCTGCTGCTGCAACACAGCATCTGTAGTCCCAACTTGCAGCCTGCCCAGGAAAAACACTGAATACAGAACTACAACTCTCTGTTTAGCTACTGATTTCTTCCTTGCTTCCTGGGGTCTGGAGAACACACACACCACTAGGCTGGTTTGTGCTCTCAACCAGCAAACACCAGAGGGCACTGCTGCCATGTGTGTAGACAGACAGCCTGCTGCCATGTGTGTAGACAGACAGCCTGCCAGTCAGACCAGTTTAACCAGTAAGCTGCACTCACCTCAGCAGGCGCACCAGTCTGTTGAACTCCAGCAGGCTGCTGTTGCTAGGGATACGCAGCGGGCCTTGTGATATGCTGAGCTGGCAGTCATCGAAGGACAGCTCTGTGAGTGGCAGCTGCAGTGCCCTATAGGAACAAAAATCCAGGGTGTTGATATCACAGCCTGGAAACATAGCTAGCAACATGTTATCACCCTGGCCTTTGCCTGGGGGTTTCTGCAGCTGGCTTGCTATCTCCCAGAAGTAAACAAGCTAGTAAATTAATGTTCTACTATAGGTAATCACACGTGGGTTCATGACATTGTGACGTTTGTGACTGTGGAAAGGTAGTTAGCCACCGTTAGCTTCACTTTTCTCAAAAATCTTTTAAATTATACCTAAACCGTCAAACGGAATCTCTGCGTGGATACAAGCAACACAAATCAGGACCAAGACGAACATGTTTACACCGATGCTACATGAGCCGATGCTACATGAGCCGATGCTACATGAGCCGATGCTACATGAGCCGATGCTATATGTTGTGCAAAAAGGGACAAGGATGAAAAAATAAATACAGATATATATTTCAGTCAAGACAATCACGTATTAGATTTGAGCATTTATTGTTACATGACATGGACATGTAGATTTAACTTTGGCGGAGTGGATGATCTAAGGGAAGTACTCCCTGCCTCCTCGATGCAACACATACATACATGACATATGAGGCAGGGAGCAATAGAATATAATCCCCTAGATGGATAGAACATAGACAGCATGGGGGAGAAGGGGATGGTGGAGGGTGGCAGCATCAGTGATCATAAACGACCGGGGTGAGTGTGTGCGTATCCGCGCGTCTTTTAAAGCCGCCTTATCGGACGCGCCCAATGAATATGCGCTGCTAATATGGGTGTAGTGGGCGGAGCAAGAAAGGTGGAGTAAGACGCCTTACGTCGCTTGATGATGCGTGCTGCCCGATTGCCCTGCCTGAACTAGCTGCGCTTATGAGAGAGAATATAGGTTGGGCCTTGCCAAAGGCAAGCACACACAATAATACATATAAATGTGAGATAACAGTTGGGTACCTTGCTGAAAGCAGCATAGATAAAAGGGGGTATACCAGACACTAAGATTTTCCAATATTCATGACAATTTTTCAAAGATTCAAGTTCACTTTCTAAACTGTTAGTGTTAGCTGCTATCCTGACTAGTGTCTCGCAACAATACTGGGCCCTAGCGGATATGGAGACACTGCTTGTAAACATCCATGTGTGAGCACATACACACACTCACACACACACACACACACACACACACTCACATACACACATACACACACTCACACACTCACACACTCACACTCACACACACACTCACACACTCACACACTCACACACACACTCACACACATACACACACACACTCACACACTCACACACACACACACACTCACACACACACACATACACACACTCACACACACACACCCTACTTGGCCATGATGAGTCTGACATTGTTGGCAAACAGAGCTGGGTCCCTCCTCTCCTCCTCTGAAGGGGTGTAGACAGGCAGGTACTGCAGGGAGAGAGAGAGAGACAGGAGAGAGAGACGGGAGAGAGAGAGGGCAGAGAGGTCATCCCTCTATTCATGCAGAGCTTAAAGGAATCAGGCAGGAAGCTGCAGATAACAGCTGACCTCAAGCTCCATGGGGTTGTGGAACTGGCACAGTGTCAGCCACAAGATCTTGAACCTGAGAGGAAAGAGGAGAAGAGAGGTTAGTCTGGAGACTGTATGAAGGGATGATTATTCTTCTCAAGTTTGTAAACACATTCCCGTCTAACAGGAGACATGCTGCAGCAGCCCTGACAACCCCCCCTGCTGGGGGAGCATCCTAATGGGAGGGGGGGAGGGAGGGAGGGGGAGAGAAGAGGGGAAAGGGAGAGAGAGAGGAAGAGAGGAGAGGAGAAGGGGGGGGAGAGAGGAAGAAAGGGGGAGTAGAGAGGAAGAGAGGAGAAGAAGGGGGGGGGGAGGAGAGAGGAGGAGAAGGAGGGATGAGAGGTAGGAGAGAGGAGGGAGAGAGGAGGATGACGGACGGGAGCGCGCGAGGAGAGAGGAGGAGAAGGAGGGAGCAGAGGAGGAGAAGGAGGGAGAGAGGAGGAGAAGGAGGACTCACGCTCCAGGTCCCTGCCATGTCCAGGTGATTGTATCCTGTCAGGAAGACACACCATCATTACACATGCTGCATGATGACACACAGGACTCACAACTAGGGTTGCAAAGGGGCGGAAAGTTTCCGGTAAATTTCCGGAAAGTTTCCGGAAAGTTTCCACGGGAATTTTGGCTCGGGAATTTTGGGAATTTTGAAAACAAAAATCAGCCAACGTTTTTTTGCAAAGCATATAACGGGGAACTTAAATGTAGTTGAGAACAAGTCTATGCACGCCTAGCTCAGCTGGACCCTGAATGCAGCTGGTTGGAAACATTGTCTGCCAGAAACATAAATGTAAACATAAAACGTTCTGTTGTTTTTGAACGTCTTTGTCATCAGTGTTGCGTCTGAACGTTTCAACCCTATGCCTGGCAAGTGTGAGAGCGCCGAATTGCGTAGAGGCCGAGAGCGGTATTGCAAACAGATAGAGATTTCAATTATAGTTTGCAACATATTGAAATACATTTTTGGAGCTGTGAACTTAGTTAAACATTTTGAATTATGAACTATGAACTGAACTAGTTCATTTTAAAAATGTGTGAACTATGAACTGAACTAGTTCATGTAGAAAGTGAATTTTCCCAACCCTGTTTGTCATTACCTAGCCTATTGATTACTTGGTAATCTGAAGCCATGTTCATTTTAATACCAAGTTTATTTGGTACCAAAATGTCCAAAAAGTCAAAAATTACATTTTTAAAAGTTGTATTATAAATGTTTGCATGCATGTCTGCTTATGACAAGGTAAATACAGTTAAATTATCCCTATATTTCCAGTTTATTCCTGTTAATTCCCGTTTATTCCCGTTAATTCCCGTTTATTCCCGTTAATTCCCGTAAATTCCCGTTAATTCCCGTGGAAAGTTTCCAACTTTGAATATTCCCGGAATTTTGCAACCCTACTCACAACACCCTCCCACTACCACACACGCAAGGGAGAGAGGGAGCATGGAGCCTGAATTATTCATGAGAGCTTGAGCGCTACTATGGAGAAAGACATGACACCTGAGATAGGCAGAGAGACAGAGAGAGGAAGAGAGAGAGAGAGAGGAAGAGAGACCGGCAGAGAGACCAGGATGAAATATCACTCCAGCTGAACATGATGTTACTTATCGTGGTGCAAACACTCGTTCACATGAGAGAAATAAATCAGTCAGTGACCAGAGGGGAGGGGGGACACTGCTGGTGACAGACAGACAGACAGACAGACAGACAGGTGTGTGTGTGTGTGTGTGTGTGTGTGGGGGGGGTGGAGGTTTACCAGTTTGTTGAGGTAGCGCAACACCACCGGCTGGACTGGAACTCCTGGGATGAAGGCCCCTGGAGAGGAGGGGGGGGCAGGAGGGAGGGCAGGAGGGAGGGGGGGCAGGAGGGAGGGGGGAGGGCAGGAGGGAGGGCAGGAGGGAGGGGGGTCAGGAGGGGGGTCAGGAGGGAGGGGGGAGGGCAGGAGGGAGGGGGGTCAGGGAGGGAGGGGGAGGGCAGGAGGGAGAGTCAGGTGGGTCTGGTAGATTACCACCATGTGACCTCGAACATGAAGAACACAACCATGCTGACCCACACCAGGACAACCCCCCCATGCTGACCCCACACCAGCATGCTGACCCACACCACCATGCTGACCCACACCAGCATGCTGACCCACACCAGGACAACCCCCCCATGCTGACCCACACCACCATGCTGACCCACACCAGCATGCTGACCCAGACCACCATGCTGACCCAGACCACCATGCTGACCCACACCAGCATGCTGACAGGCAGGCAGGGATGACAGGGTTTGAAGACCAGGGATTATGTTTGGGGGACAGACACAAAGATAACAGAGGAGAGCAGGATCACCACTATGTCAACACGCACACACACGCACACGCACACACACGCACACACGTGCACGCACTAGTGCCATCCTCTAACAAACACACACAAGGAAGTTCATCTCCATAATGGTAAGTAAACAACCACACACGTTTTCCACCCAGGTTTCATGGTGTGTGCTGGGTGAGCAGACCTCTGAACATACCAGGCTTGTATCTCAGGAGGCTGGACCTGTTGGTGCATGTTCCCTCTGGGAAGATCATGATCTGGAGAACAACACACACACACACACACACACTCCCAGCATTAAAACAATGATAAACTGTTCAACTCGTAGACTGTATAGATGGACAACACGTCACATAAATGAAGACAAAATATCCTGGATATGGTGCTGCCATCTTGCTGTGGTGATGTCATTAGGAGCCAGAGTCTGTGCAGTAGTGCTGTGGTGATGTCATTAGGAGCCAGAGTCTGTGCAGTAGTGATGTGCGGTGATGTCATTAGGAGCCAGAGTCTGTGCAGTAGTGCTGTGGTGATGTCATTAGGAGCCAGTCTGTGCAGTAGTGCTGTGGTGATGTCATTAGGAGCCAGAGTCTGTGCAGTAGTGATGTGGTGATGTCATTAGGAGCCAGTCTGTGCAGTAGTGCTGTGGTGATGTCATTAGGAGCCAGAGTCTGTGCAGTAGTGATGTGGTGATGTCATTAGGAGCCAGAGTCTGTGCAGTAGTGATGTGGTGATGTCATTAGGAGCCAGAGTCTGTGCAGTAGTGCTGTGGTGATGTCATTAGGAGCCAGAGTCTGTGCAGTAGTGCTGTGGTGATGTCATTAGGAGCCAGAGTCTGTGCAGTAGTGATGTGCGGTGATGTCATTAGGAGCCAGTCTGTGCAGTAGTGCTGTGGTGATGTCATTAGGAGCCAGTCTGTGCAGTAGTGCTGTGGTGATGTCATTAGGAGCCAGTCTGTGCAGTAGTGCTGTGGTGATGTCATTAGGAGCCAGTCTGTGCAGTAGTGCTGTGGTGATGTCATTAGGAGCCAGAGTCTGTGCAGTAGTGCTGTGGTGATGTCATTAGGAGCCAGAGTCTGTGCAGTAGTGCTGTGGTGATGTCATTAGGAGCCAGAGTCTGTGCAGTAGTGCTGTGCGGTGAAGCCACGGTATCGAGGGCCCCACCCATACACTCGCCCCACCCAATCACAGGCACACACCAACCCCTTTTTATATTGTCAAATAACTCATTAAAAACAAGAAAATCTGAAAAATGAGCACTTGAACGGACATCAGTGTGATAAGAACTACCTCATGTCCCACCTGCTAACATGGAGGGGGCGGGACTTATGACATATACTGCAACCAGCCACCAGGGGGCGATCAAGATGTTTTGGGTTAACTTTTGGGTAGCTATAGGTAGCATAACCCATAACGGGTGAAAGAATAACGTGTGTGTGCATGTGCATATATATATATATGTGTGTGTATATTTGACTGTGTGTGTACATATGTGTGTGTATTTGTGTATGTGTGTGTGTGTGTGTATAGTGTGTGTGTGTGTATAATATGTGAGAGTTTGTGTACCTGAGGCCACGCCCCCCCCAGACTGGGCCCTGCGTTTGATCTCCTCCACAGTGTTCCTCCTGGAGTCTGGGCTGCCCTCGACACATAACAGGCCTGATGAAGTTAATCAGAGCGGGGGGAGGGTACGAACCCAGGCAAGAGGACGGGGCAGAGGAGGAGGCGAGGAGTTTATGATATACTCCACCGGACTTCAGGAGGGAGATGGGACAGAGGAGGAGGGGAGGATGGAGAGGACCGAGAGCAGGACGGATGGATGGAGGGAAGCAGGGGAGGGCCACGGAGAGCGACGGGAGGAGGGGCAGAGAAGGAGGAAGCAGGTGAGAGCGAGGACGCGAGGGACGGTTCAGTGGAGGCCACGGGACGAGCCGAGGGACGAGAGAGGATCCGAGAGAGGGAACGACACTCTTTTAAGGGTAGAGGAGGAGCAGGACGTAGGGAGAGAAGGAGAGGACGGGATGATCGAGGAGAACGGGAGTGACGGAGGCGAGAGAGGAGGGAGGAGGGAGGAGGCAGTACCGGACGGGGACGACGGCAGGTGAGAGGAGGAGGAGGAGGGATGAGAGGCAGGATGACAGGTGACAGGACTGGACGCAAGGAGCGCAGACGGCGAGTCAGACGAGGGAGGACACTAGGGAGGAGGAGAGGAGACGGTTAGAGGAAGCGAGCGAGGAGGCAGAGAGGAGGTGAGCAAGAAGAGGAGGATGGGAGGACGGGGGAGACGGAGTAAGAAGGAGGGAGGAGCGGAGGGGAGACGAAGGATGAGAGAGGAGGAGGAGAGGTAGGGGGAGAGGAGGCAGGGCAGGAGGTGAAGAGCAGGGAGGAGAGGAGGAGGGAGCAGGAGGAGGAGGAGGGAGAGAGGAGGTAGGGAGGAGGTGATGAGGAGGAGGAGGGAGAGGAGATGGAGGAGGTGAGAGGAGGAAGGAGGAGAGGGGAGAGAGGAGGGAGGAGGAGGGAGGTATGGACCGTGAGATGAGGGAGGACGGTGAGAGGAGGGAAGGAGGTGGAGAGAGGAGGGAGGAGGTGAAGAGAGGGGTAGGTGAGAGGAGGAGGAGAGGAGGGCAGGAGGTGAGAGAGGAGGGAGAGAGGAGGAGGAGGGAGGAGTGCGAGCTGATGAGAGAGGTGAGGAGAGGAGGGAGGGAGGGAGGAGGTAGAGGAGGAGGAGAGAGGAGGTGAGAGGAGGGAGGAGGGAGAGGAGGAGAGGAGGTGAGA
This sequence comes from Mallotus villosus, assembly GCA_903064625.1. Lineage (NCBI taxonomy): Eukaryota > Metazoa > Chordata > Actinopteri > Osmeriformes > Salangidae > Mallotus > Mallotus villosus. The sequence continues at coordinate 32,167 of CAEFZP010000870.1, forward strand.
GAGGGGGAGGAGAGGGAGGAGGGAGGAGGTGGAGGATGATCAAAAACAGGCAGGACAGCAGAAGGCCAGGATGCCTAAGGAAGTTCAAATTCTGTCTCATAAATCAGTTGTAACACAGTCTGTAATGATCAGGAGGGGGGTTAGGGGGATAACGGGTCCGGGCAGAGCTGGGTGGTCAAGGTTAGGGGTCAGGGTAGGGAACCACCCCCCCCCCCCCCCCCCCCCCAAAAAAAAAAAAAACCCCCCCCCCAAAAGGGGGTCAGGGTTAGGGGGGGTCAAGGGGTCAGGGTTTCAGGGTCAGGGATCCAGGGTAGGGGGGTCAAGGGTACAGGGTTAGGGGGTCAGGGTTAGGGGGTCCAAGGGGGTCAGGGTAGGGGGGTCAGGTACAGGGGTCAGGGTTTAGGGGGGTCAGACAGGTTAGGGGGGTCAGGGTTAGGGGGTCAGGGGGTAAGGGTTTAGGGGTCCAGGGTCAGGGGGGTAGGGGGTCAAGGGTAGGGGGGGACAGGGGGAGGGGGGAAGGCGGGGGGAAGGGGGAGGCGGGTGTAAGGGTGAGGGGGGAAGGGGGTGAGGGGGGTAAGGGGGAGGTGGGGTTAAGGGGGAGGGGGGGGTTAAGGAGGGAGGGGGGTGAAGGGGGGTAAGGGGTAGGGGGGTGAACGGGTGAGGGGGCGAAGGGCGCGGTGGTAGGCGGGTAAGGGTTGAGGGCGGTAAGGAGTTAGGAGGTTCAGGTTCAGGGGGTAAGGTTAGGGGGGTCAGTGTTAGGGGGGCTGGTCAGGGTCAGGGGGGTCAGAGGGGTCAGGGGAGGAGGGGCTCAGGACTAGAGGGGGGGTCAGGGTTAGGGGGTCAATTCAAGGGGTCAGGCAGGGGGGTCAGTGTTAGGGGGCAGTTTAAGGGCAGGGGTCAGTGTCAGGGGGCAGTGTACGGGAGTCAGGTGTAGGGGTCAGGGGGGTAAGGGGGTCAGTGCTTACTTCCCCACACCGGAGCATGCTCTGATTTCGACTTGGAGACCATGGAGGCCATTGTAATGGTGACGGGGATGGGTAGCGAAAAGAGGAGGAGTGTGGCGCCAGGGTGAGGATGGGAGACTGGGAGGGAGACGCCACGCTCCCCTCACCTTGATCAAGTGAACCCTCCACAGAACCACATGGCCCGCATGGGACCCTCAGGCCAGGTCCACACACACCTGGGGGCAAGCAGTGGAGACTGGGAGAGAAGGGGAGGCTGGGGGGGTTGTGTGCTAGGGTAGGGGGCTGTGCGGTCATGGGGGTCGGGGGGTGGGGGGCGGTTGCGGGGGGTGTGAGTGGGGAGGTTCGTGTAGGGGTGTTGGCGAAAAGCTGGGCGGAGTGAAAGGATGTGAGCAGGGAGTTGAGGCAGGACGACGTAGATCAATTAAAGGGGTCGAGGCGAGGGGGGGCTAGGGGGACACACAACCACACAGCAACACACACGAACAAACGGCCACACAAGCACACACGAAGCACATCACCACGCACACACAACATCCAGCTACACAGCACACAGCACACACACAAACTCACCACACGACACAGCCACTAACACCAAACACATCACCAACACAAAGCATCACACCACAAAACAAA
>CAEFZP010000871.1:0-31238 GCA_903064625.1 Mallotus villosus
TGCGCAGGTCCAAGGCTGGCACAGGAAAGCAGCTTCCTGTGGGTTCCTGCTAGTACCTGTCCTGGAGGTTCCCTTCGCGCTTCCCTCCTACCTGTACGGAGACCCGCTCCGAGCCCAGCTCTTCATCCCCCTCCTCATCCTCAGTCTGCTCAAGAACGGCAGCGATAACCTCTTCGAGGGTAAGGATGCTCTGGGAAACGTTATTATTTAAAAAAAATGTACCTCAACTTTCAAAACGCTGTATATTCAAGTTATATTCCATTTCCTTTGTTGACTACTTTCTTGTGTTGCGATGATGTGCCAGGTTTGAGCCGGAGACATACTGGGAACGAATGCAGCTTTTTCAAGAGGCCATACTTTACAGGTGGGCGGGTCCCAGAGTGGATCGGTGGCTCCACAGCACTAACTGTAACGATCTTAACACTGCTTCCTAGTTTAATTGGGTCCTCTAATGTGTCCTTTCCTTGCTCCCTCCTCCCTTCACTCAGATTTGGATTTGTTCAAGACAAGTTCTCAGCCTCGGCGTTCAGTTTCCCTTCAGAGAACAAGCCCCCAGTACATCCACGTCACAGGTAGGAGGTTACAACCCATGTTCTTTCCCTCCACAAGCTCTCTCTCCCTCCTCTCTTCTTCTCCCCCTCTCCTCCTCTCTTCTCTCTCTCTCTCTCCCTCTCTACTCTCCTCCTCTACTCTCCTCCTCTCTCTCTCTCCCCCTCTCCTCTCCTCCTCTCTTCTCTCTCTCTCCCTCTCTTCTCTTCTCTCCTCCCCCTCTCTTCTCTCCCCCTCTCAGATGGGATATACTGTACATTTACTTTCATTGTTGTACTCAATAGAACAAAGTGATATGATTTGAAACTTCTCGGGGGAATCAGTGGTAGTGTAAATGACTATATGTGTGTGTAGAGTAACCTCCTCCTCTTCCTGCCTCTCTCCCTGCCCCCTCTCTCTCTCTCTCCCTGCCTCTCTCTCCCTCTCTTTCCCTCTCTCTCCCTGCCTCTCTCTCCCTCTCTCTCCCTGCCTCTCCCTCTCCCTCTCTCTCCCTGCCCCCCTCTCTCTCTCCCTGCCTCTCTCTCTCCCTCTCTCTCTCTGTCGACTCCCCTCTCGTCCCTCCCTCCTCTGGACCTGTCCCAACAGGCACCGTGTTCCTCCAGCTCCCCTACTCCAAGAGAAAGTACTCGAGCAACCAGCAACGGCGCCGACGCAACTCCACGGCCTCCGCGAGCCAGGGCCTGTATGGCTGCGACGAGCACGTGGGCTACCACTGGGCCTACAACACCATGCTGACCAAGGCCTGGAGGACGGGCGTGCTGGGGGACGAGAGGCTGGCCGACCGCCTGCTACGAGACTTCACCGACTTCTGCGCCAACAAGGACAACAGGCTGGTGAACTTTTGGGACGGTTGTCAGGATAAGATGAACGCCAGCGCCCCGTGAGGAAGGACCCCCAATCCTGAAGGACCCCGATTCAAAGGACATGAAATGGGATTGAAACTGATATGTATAGACTACTAACTGCCTGATGAAAAAAGAATAAATTATTTAATTGTATACCCATCGACTGTGAAACTGTCATGGCATGTGATTTCATGTCATTTGACCTCAGTGGTAGCAGGTATCATAGCCTACCATGCTATGCTCAAGGCTATCTTAAGGGTGCCCCTGGGATGAAAAACGGGTTTCTCTACATTTCCACGTATTCACAGGTGTCCAATGGCCTCGCCAGTAGAATGAGTGCGCGAGTTTAAGGGCGGGCACTGCTGCGGTTCAGCAAAGCTAAGCTACAGCACATTGTATGATGGCATTCGCCCTTTTCAACGAGTCCGATCGATAACTGGTTCAAATGTATGTCGCTCGCAATCGGCATGGCATGCACCGACAACAGCTATTATAATTTACATGGGAACTTAAAACCTAAGGGCAAACGTTTCATTATAGTTATTTTTCCCCTGTCCCTGTGTCAAGCCACGATTTTATCGGGCGATTTGTTTGCGATGGCAAAAGAGAGAAGTCACACTCGCGCATCCCTTCACCCTCGAGCGTTCCACGCACTCACGCGCGCCGTCAGATGCTGCAACCGAGGATGCAGCTCGTCGCACTGCGCAGGCGCCAGCCCGCAGCAGTACTCTGCTATTTATAGAAAGTGACGTCACCATGAAATATCAGCAGCGGCAGCCCTCGCCCCTCACACCCCCCTCTACCGACAAACTGGATTGACAGGACGTTTGCAGCAGCACCCCATGTAAATAGCAGTGGGAGGCCGTAGTTGCTAGTCAGACGTCGGGTGGAGATAGAAAGAGTAAAGGCGTGGGCCGAGGACCGGAAGGACAGTTAACCAGATATCTACGGCATAAACGGTTGTTTTTGATTTACGCATTATCCGCGTCTAGCCTAACCAACACTTGCAAACAGGTCAGGAAACCCGCATTCTCATCTGATGTTCTGTCTGAAGCCGATCTGTTTTTTGCTAATAACGTTTTAATTGTTCTGTTTGAAGACATCGCATTTTCAAATAGGTCTAACGTTAGAGCGATCGTATATTGCAGACTGTGTGAGAGTGTCTGTACCGTTTTCATCAACAGCACACATCAGCAGCGAAGATGCCAGACAGAGAACAACTGATACAGAAGGCTCGGATGGCCGAACAAGCGGAGCGGTACGATGACATGGCCTCGGCGATGAAAGAGGTAACGATTACAAAGTGTCAAAGCTTGTCAACCGGATACATGTTCATATTTCCGTGCACATTCTATTCGCTGCCATGTTACCCACGGGTTAAATTAAGTGCCGTTTGCTGGCTTGTTCTCAGTTGTGCAATAGAGGGGGTCGTTTTTGCCAGATTGCATCATAATTCAGGCTGCGGCATGTCGCGCCTTTGTTAGCCAGCTGGCTATGCTAGATTAATGAGATGTGACATTCGAATATATTGTAAATGTGAATTACGAAGTGAACTTTAGAACAACAGCCGGATGTTATATTGCCATATACTATCAGTATTTTTTTCGCACCATGTTATCGGTGTAGAAAAACCCTAAATGGATGCTAGCATCCGACTTAGCTTGATGGCTAACAATGAAGTATGAGGCTTTGCAAGTTATCCAATGGCAGTGCAGAGCTTCAGAGAGGATAGGGTGCGTTCCAACCGGGGTGACTAAGATCGAGATGAATTAAATCATAGGTTAGTCCTACATGCCCTCACTCCTTGAATGAACTAAGTATTATTGTTGTATGTATATGTATATAAACATGTGTCCCATTAGGATGTATTAAATACATAATTTAGCACTTATTCCAGATTTTCCTCTCCGTCCAGAAAATGCTCTCTGTGAAATACTGCCCACAAGTGGCAAGAAAAAAAATGGCAGCCATCTTGGAATATTGCCATAGAAACAACTGTAGGCCTAATTGCAATATATAGTACAGGAATTCGAACAGATTTATTTGTTTAGTTTTGGGGTTTAAAAAGTCCTTATTTTGATCTCTAACCTGAACCTTTAGCCTTTATCCTCTTAACATTGATCTCAGCATCGCTGACAACAAAATAAATGGTAAAGAATATAAAATAAAAACGATTTAATTTTCTGCTTCCAGGTGACCGAGCTGGGAGAGCCGCTGAGCGATGACGACCGCAACCTTCTCTCGGTGGCGTACAAGAACGTGGTGGGCGCCCGACGTTCCTCATGGAGGGTGACCTCTAGCATCGAGGCCAGGGTCGTGTCCGACGACAACGAGAAGAAGCTGGAGCTGGTGCGCGCCTACAGGGAGACCATCGAGAAGGAACTGGAGACCGTCTGCCAAGACGTCCTCACCCTCCTCGACCAGTTCCTCATCAAGAGCTGCGACGCCGAGCAGCTGGAGGGCAAGGTGTTCTACCTGAAGATGAAGGGAGACTACCACCGCTACCTGGCCGAGGTCGCCACGGGCGACAAGAACACGGCCGCCGTCCAGGCTTCCGAGGTCGCCTACCGGGAGGCCTACGAGATAAGCAAGGGCATGGCCGCCACCCATCCCATCCGCCTGGGCCTGGCTCTCAACTTCTCCGTGTTCTACTACGAGATCCAGGGGAGCCCCAGAGCAGGCATGCCAGCTGGCCAAGGAGGCCTTCGACGAGGCCATCGGACACCTGGAGAACATGAAAGAGGACTCCTATAAGGACTCGACCCTCATCATGCAGTTGCTGAGGGACAACTTGACCCTGTGGACCACGGACCAGCAGGCCACCGAGGAAGTGGGGACCAACGACTGAGGAGGCCCCGCCCCCTCGTCTTCGTCCCCTCCTCTTCTGACCTTGGATAGTCGTTAGTTAGAATAGCTCCACGTCATGTCATCAGCCCATTTCTGATTCTCCCACGTTTTCGTCTTTTCCTTCTTCTTCTTCTCCTCTCTTCCCGTCCACTTCCTCATCCGCCCCCTGTGTCTCGTCGTGTCGTCACGGTGACCTACTTGTGTGGGGAAAAAGAGGGTTTTGTCCAGTTAAGGCCTGCTGCCCCCCGTCCTCCATTTTTAAGTTTCCTTTTCTCCCGCGTTCACAAGCTGACCTCGACTCTAACTTCCTGTCTCTCTCTCTCTCTCTGTCGGTCTATCTCGCTCTGTCTATCTGTCTCTCTCTCTGTCGGTCTATCTCGCTCTGTCTATCTCGCTCTCTCTCTCTGTCTGTCTCTCTCTGTGTCTGTCTCTCTCTCTTCTGTCGGTCTATCTCGCTCTGTCTATCTCGCTCTCTCTCTGTCTGTCTCTCTCTCTGTCGGTCGATCTCGCTCTGTGTCGGTCTCTCTCTCTCTGTGTCGGTCTCTCTCTCTTGCTGTGTCTCACCCCCCTCCCTGGCCCACTTTCTGTGCACTGGTGGTATTTTTTTCCCTCCCTTCCCCATTCATTGTTACTGATAATGAACCGACTGGTTGGTTGGTATTCAAGTGACATTTATACAGGAAGTTCAGCGAGGACCATGTCGTATGTCTATCACGAATGGGTGTCTGTAACGCTAATTAGGGAAATGATTGATTTGTTCAGTTGCCCATCTACATTCATTAGAATGTTGTGCTTTTCCTTGACTGAACCATGTCGCTGTAAGACGTTGTGTGGTGGCCCATCCTCTGTTTCCTGTGTGATGTCATTGACACGCCCTTATAAGGGCAGTTTGTCTTCACGGGTGATTGGACGGCGTCTGGTTTTTCCATTTCCAGTCGCCGAATAATAAAAACATATTTTGTTTTTATTATCATTATTATTATTATTATTATTGTTAATGCGTGGTCATTAAAACAATGCCATTAAAACATTACCTACCATGGGAACTCGTGTTGGTTTTTAACTTGAATGTTTATTGTCTTTTTGCCACAGGTTTTTGAACGACAGTTGCCATGACTATAAATTCTGTGGACTCTGTAACCGGTTCTGTTGGTGAGAGGAGATGGATTACAAACTATTCAAAACATCACCTGGACCTACACACTCTTACCATAGTGCCATGGTATATATATATGAAAGATAATAGTCATGAATTACATTATTTTGTGTTGCCATATTTGGAGTTAGCCTTAATGCTAACGGGTTTGGGTTTGTCGTCTGTGAGGTCGTTTAAAACAGGAACAACTCCTCAGTGTTCTAGAATATAAGGAAATGGATTCATCCGTGCTTCCTGATTACTGGAAGGCTTATCGCACGCTTGAAAACCCCATAATGTGTCTTACCCAACCCTTTCACCATAAGGATTTCTCATTTACAACTACAGCGCCCCCTAGTGGCCCGTGGTGCTAACAGCTCCTGCTAAGACTGATTTCGAAAACTAAAGAACTTGAACGTCCTCCGAGAGGAAATTTTGCTGCGCAGGACGAACATGTACATTACAAAACACGTCAAATTAACACAACAAAACAACAATAATCCTGATTATTTTTCGTCACCTACAACAGCCATCAAAACATAACAGCCCAGGCAGAGATTTTAAAGTGCTTGTCAATAACTGCATGCCAACAATTCTAATAATAAACAAATTAAATAATGAGTATGCACCTCCCCTAGGTTTCCATGTATTCCACGCGCCTAGTCCATGTACTGCACCCTCCCCCCCCCTCTCCTAGAACTGACCATGGATCTCCCCTAGATCCCCCATGGCCACCGCATCTTATATAACGCAGCAGAGTTCTGTGTTGGTTAGCACGAAACATGTTGTGGGGGTCACTTAGAAAGTGAGTTCTGTAAAACGGCACTTACCACATATCCTTTCCAATCAAAATGAAAGTATTGGTTGTGAGCCTGATTGATACTAGTAGTTATATGAGGTTAAATCAATAAAGTTCAAGGTTATGGTAAACCGTTATGAGTGTTCTGATGACTCTGGGTGTGGGTTATATGTAGATGCATTTCATAATAATAAAGCTGTAATTATAACGTGTCTTGTCGAAGAGATAAACACAAGCGAAAGGAGATGAGAGCGAGAGAGAGAAGAGAGAGAGAGAGAGAGAGGGAGAGGGGAAAGAGAAGGAGAGAAAGAGAAAGAGACGAGAGAGAGAGGGAGAGGGAAAGAGAAAGGCGAGAGAGAGAGAGAGAGAGAGAGAGAGAGAGAGCGAGAGAGAGAGAGAGAGGGAGAACGAAAGAGCGAAAGCGAAGGAGAAAAAACACAAAAAACAAACGAGAGCGCACAGCAGGGACGGGAGGAAACCATGAGGAGAGGGAGCGAGAGAGCGGGAAAGACAGAGAAGAAGAAAAAGAGGAGAGAGAGAGAGAGAGCGAGAGAAAGAGAACGAGAAAGAGCAGAGAACACCAAAACGAGAGACGAGCGCAGCCAGAGGCGAGGGAACGGAGAGCGAGCAAAGCCCGAGAAGCACACAACAAAACCGCGAGAGAGCGAGAGAGAGAGCGAGAGCAGAGAGAACCGAAAGAGAAAGAGAAGGCGAAAGAAAACCCACAAAGTAGAGAGAGAGAGAGACGACAGAGGAGAGGACAAGGAAGACGAGAAAGAAAGAGAAGAGAGAGAGGAGACGAGCGAGAGAGGAAAAGAAGAGAAAAGCGCAGGAGAAAAAAACACAAAACACAAAAGAGAAACAGCGAGAACGCCAGAGCCTAACTAACTAGAGAGACAGGGATCCTCTAGTCCTAAGGCGATAAATCACCTCAGAAATACTCCACACACAAAAATTAAATCTATATAAAAACGATCATCTAGTTCTATACTTCTCTCTCCCCTAATCTAGAACTCTCCTTCTCACCACACTCTCTCTCGATCTCACTCCTCTTCTCTTTACACTGGACTCTCTCAATCCCTCCTCTCTCTCTCTCTCTCTTTATCTCCCCCACACCTACCTTAAGGGCCCGTGGTATTTAAGCAGCAGCACAGGTGGTACGGGAGCCACAGGTCGACAGGGGAGACAAACTATCTGTCGTTGGTCTCCTCAGCTCAGACACAATGACTCAGGATTACTTTGGCTTCTCTTTAATGGGACCAAGAAATGCAGCAGACAATGACACCACTGTCGTATACGCTGTCAACAACCCGGCAGACATATCAGTCATTGTGATTTACTTCATTCTCGTCCTGGCTGTCGGAATATGGGTGAGTTACTCAATCGTTTCTACTGAACGGCTGCGCGCTCTCAAGGTAATCTGCTCCTGTGAATCGTTAACCGCGTTAGACCGCGCACCAAAGCAGAGACAAACGTGGGTCTGTTTGAGGCAGGAAACTTCCAGGTGGATTTCTTTAACATTGTAGGAGAAATCCTGGCAAGCATCATCTCAGTGTTGTTTAAATCACGTCTTACATGTAGTCATTTAGCAGACGCTCTTATCCAGAGTGACTTACAGTGAGTACAGGGGACATTCCCTCCCGAGGCAAGTAGGGGGAAGTGCCTTGCCCACGGACACAACATCATTTTTTCACGGAAGGGAATCGAACCGGCAACCTTCTGAGTAATAGCCAGATTCCCTAACCGCTCAGCCACAGAGAGAGATGAGCCGAGGGCCACAGTGTGATGGGATCGTTCTGTACTGATGCTATGCAGCTGTTGTTCCTCATTAACTTTGTGTTATCTTCGGGTCATTCTGAACCATCAGTCATTGTGACCCACCGTCGTATTGCAACCAACTTTACCGCGTACAAAAAGTGAAGCATTTTCCTTCAACCGTTGGGCTGTCTCAGACCCCCCACATCGCGATGGTTAAAAGAAAATGCTTTTTATTCGTTTTTATATTGGGTAGAATTGTCGCAACACAACGATGAACCTTCGGATCATGTGACCCGAAGGCAGTAAAAGGGTTTAAACCCCACTACCTTAGAAAACCTGCCGTCAACCTCAGCCTACTGGATTGTAAAAGGATCATTAACTTATTTAATTTAACTGTGAATAGTCTGAGGCAAGGGAATGAAATCCCCACAAATTAAAGTATACTCTTCATTTAGTTATTTTGTTTGTTTCTTGGGCAGAAAATACTTTAATATAAAAAAAGTCTAGGTTTATTATCTGAAGACGGGTTGTACCATGTTTGCAGACTGTGCTTTGACAGAATGTTGAGATGTCTCCATGTCTGTTTGCAGGCCATGTACCGTACCAACCGCTCGACGGTGGGGGGGGTTCTTCCTGGCAGGGAGGAGTATGGTGTGGTGGCCGGTGAGTAAACAATCTCAGTTTGGGGGGGTCTGACCCCCCTAATTAAGACTTGGACCGCCCCAAAAGAGGTAAAAACAACCCGATTGTCATTGTTCGCACTCTGGTTGTGACCAAGATTACTGGAAAGCATGTTATCTTACAGTGGTCAACTTTGATTTCCCAACCTTCTTCTGGAGAACCGAATGACGTATTTATTACCAATACGTAATGGTTGGCACTATGAGTTTATAGCTTTAGCCTTATGAATCCTTTATCAGCTGATTTAAATCTAACTAACAATGAATTAGGTGTTTATTATAACACGATATAAACCCCATGCTTATCCTCTGCCTGTTTTCCTTGATAGTCCATATTATTTAGTGATGCTATATGGGAAAATAACTGGTTGTATTGTGTTACGGTCGTCGTTCGTCTAGGTGAACCAAATAAGGCTAACACACAGCGCTAACAGCGGCGGGCCCCGACCGGTGGTAAAAGTAGGGAAAAGGTCTCTTACCCGCTTGCCAAGTACAGGCTACTCCCTCCCCGTCTCCTGGACAGCCCACGCAGCCGTTTGTGTGGCGGACAGCTCGCACGCGGTTGGTCGTCGTTTAGGTTTGGATATCCAGTGCAAGGCGCGGTGGCACACCAAGAGTGTGGGGTGGTAAGAAGTCGGGGACAACCGGTCGTTCGCAAGGTGGAGGTAGCTATGACCACTTCGGAGGTTCCCCCTCGCTACCGCCATCCGGGAGTTTAAAAACAATAAACCCCTCCCCTTAATTAGCGGGTCTCCAATCGGGAGAGTATCACTCCCCTTCCCCAATCACCACCAGGTGCAAGGCCGCCGCGCCACTAATGTTTTATCTTAAAAGTTACCCTAGAGAAAGGCCTCTAAACCTCCTCTCACCCTGCCACTAGGCGTGCGCATAACAGTCCTCCCCCCCCCTCAAGAGAAAAGGACAACCCAAAATAATCCCAAAACACCAATATTTTTTTCCCTTTTCGTATTTTCACTCCCCTAACTCTAGGAGTCCACTAAAAACATGTCACAATACACAATGATCGTCAGTAGTAGTAGTAGTATTAGTCTACCACAGTCCGGGTAAAAATCACGTCCGATAAGTCTGGGGATCCCAGAAACCATGGCCAAGGGAGTTCTATCTCCACCTCAACCACCGTCATCAATGGGCATCACCACCGGATCCCTGAACAACGCCGGGTAGGCCCATACAATAGCACAATAGGCACCTCCCACGTTCAGGACATCACGTCTCGCCGACAAAAGACAAAGCATTGCCACATCCCAGTCCTTGGGGCACTCCACACCAAATATCTGCATTGGCAAGGTCGGATGGCCCCTCTCACGAGCCCCCTGTAACTCGGGATGGATAAGCCGAGGACAGTACCTGTGTGATCCCAAGCTCACACATGACCTTCTGGAACACTCCAGAGGTGAACCTGGTCGCTCTATCTGCCTGAACCTCTTTGGGCAGCCCCACAAGCGAAAAAGACTGCAGCCGCGACTCCCTGATCATCGGCGCCCAGATGTTGTGTATGGGGACCGCTTCTGGAAACCGCTTGGCCACATCCTCACTGGTCACCAAATAGTCCGGCTCTTTCCTGGTTCGGGGCAGAGGGCCAACCCCCTCCGCGATCACCCGACCTTCGTTAACCAAACGCTCCCGGGAGATGGTGGTATCCCGTACTGGAGCCAGAGAAGGATAAGGGTCTTCCTTTACTGAACACAGATGCTCACACCCCACAGCCTGAGCAAACACTGTGTCCGCAAGACTGACCAGGTCCCCCTCCTCAGCAGAGGGCGAAACCCCCGGCCTCTTCTCAACCAGAGGTGGCACTTGACCAGCTTGGGCTTCCGCTTTCCGGGTCTGAATCACCACCTCCGGATGTTCTGGCACCAGCGGCGGCACATCTGGGACTTCCAGTGGAGTGAAAACCACAACAGGGGTCACACCTACTTGGAAACCTGCCAAATCCTTGCCTAATAAAAGGCTAGTGCCTGGAACGGGCAGCGTGGGCACCACACCCACAGTCATTTCTCCAGTCACTACCTCAGGACGCTCTCGCACCAGCGGAGGCCCTTTAGCTTCGGGCCAGTCACCCTCCCGAGCCACGACCTCGAAAGCCTCAAAAAGGGTATCCACATCCTCCTCTAAGAATACTGGCATCGGAGGGTAGGGCGGAACGGACATCACAACGGGGCTCCAAAGGCCCCCCCCCCACGGTTGGCCTTCAACCGGGCCAACTCCAACTGGGCCGACAGATTCCTCTGCCGCTCCTCCCTCTCTGCCTGAAGGTTCTTGTCTCGCTCCTCCACAGCCCACAACACCTCCAACTCCAGCGCTTCAATCAGGAGTTCAGCCAGTGCGGGTTTCAGGGTACCTTCTGGCACCTCTACCTCTTGCTCTGCCGCAAACTGCAACATCTGAGCTTCTGTAAGCTGTTGGAGCATTCGGCGGGAGTGCAACGCCATCCACCCCACCAGATCATCTCCCTGACAGTCACTAAACATGACAGCGGTAAATAGCCAAAAACGTCAACACCACACTGGCTAGCTTACAGCTACCAGCTCCAGTTCACCATGCACAGCCACTGCTGTCAACAAACCAACAATCCAGCTAGGCTACCAACACTAGCTAACACTCGTCTCACAGCTCCTACGCAAAGTAGATCCGCTACCTACGACAAGCCCAACACAACAAACAGCTGTCGCTAACACAACGCACTCCGTCACTCAAACGCCCTCCCTGCTAGCTAATATAATTAGCCCTAACAGTTCGGCATTACGTTTCGGACGAGCCCCCAATTGTTACGGTCGTCGTTCGTCTAGGTGAACCAAATAAGGCTAACACACAGCGCTAACAGCGGCGGGCCCCGACCGGTGGTAAAAGTAGGGAAAAGGTCTCTTACCCGCTTGCCAAGTACAGGCTACTCCCTCCCCGTCTCCTGGACAGCCCACGCAGCCGTTTGTGTGGCGGACAGCTCGCACGCGGTTGGTCGTCGTTTAGGTTTGGATATCCAGTGCAAGGCGCGGTGGCACACCAAGAGTGTGGGTGGTAAGAAGTCGGGGGACAACCGGTCGTTCGCAAGGTGGAGGTAGCTATGACCACTTCGGAGGTTCCCCCCTCGCTCGCCCACCGCCATCCGGGAGTTTAAAAACAATAAACCCCTCCCCTTAATTAGCGGGTCTCCAATCGGGAGAGTATCACTCCCCTTCCCCAATCACCACCAGGTGCAAGGCCGCCCGCGCCACTAATGTTTTATCTTAAAAGTTACCCTAGAGAAAGGCCTCTAAACCTCCTCTCACCCTGCCACTAGGCGTGCGCATAACATATTGCCTTTAAAAAAAATCTCAAACCTTCCTATTAAAGAAGTAAATGCTATGAGCTTTGTATACTACATACTACCATGCATCCTGCAAAACAAACCACAGTGATGAAATAGTACCAATTGTACCCATGGATGATTGTGACTTTCCCTCTTCTCTCTCCAGATTGGAGCTTCTCTCTTTGCCAGCAACATTGGCAGCGGGCATTTCGTGGGAATCGCCGGAACTGCGGCCGCTTCGGGCATCGCCATAGGAGGGTTTGAGTGGAACGTGAGGAAAACAAACTGACAACTATTGTCACTTCTCCCAGTTATCACCTTGACCTCTGACACTGGTCGTTGTCATGTCCCTTATCTCTCCCCTCGGGCGAGGTCAACGGTTGTATATATGGTTTTAAAATGACTCCGGAAACTAGCATTTCATAACAGAGATGCTACACGTTGTCTGTGATGTAAACAAACAGGAAGTGACTCTGTAACAGGAAGTGACTGTGTGACAGGAAGTGACTCTGTAATGTCAAAATTCATCTAAAGTTGACTGTTTGTTAACCATCCATATCCATGTTGGTTCCAGGCCCTTGTGGTGGTGGTCATTCTCGGCTGGCTGTTCGTGCCCATCTACATCAAAGCGGGGGTGAGGACGTGAACAAGATGGCCGTTCTTCATGTCGAGAGTATCTGCTTGTCTATACGTGATGTTTTAAGCGTGCTAACGCCACCTGGCTGCTTCTAGGTGGTGACCATGCCAGAGTACCTGAAGAAGAGGTTCGGAGGACAGCGTATTCGCGTCTACCTGTCCGTGCTCTCTCTCTTCCTCTACGTGTTCACCAAGATCTCAGTGAGAGCCCAGACGGCCAGAATCACCGCTGAGCTCAAGAGAATCCGTGGTCTTGCGAGTCCCGGAAGATACTGAACATTACTTACTTGTCGCCAGAGGAGAGAGACGAGAGGAGAAGAGAGAGAAGAGAGAGACGAGAGAGAGAAGCGAGAGCAGAGAGAGAGGGAGATGAGAGAGAGAGCGAGAAAGAAGAGAGGAGCGAGAAGCAGCGAGAGGAGAGAGAGAGAGACGAGCGACGAGCGAGAGAGAGCGAAGAGGAGGAGAGAGAGAGAGGAAGAGAGAGAGAGAGAGAGAAAGAACAGAAGAGAGAGAGAGAGAGAGAGAGAGAGAGAGAGAGCGAGCAGAGAGAGCAGAGGAGAGAGATGAGAGAGAGAGAGGAAAGAAGGAAGAGAGAGAGAAGTGACAGAAAAGAGAAGAGAGTACAGAGAAGAGAGAGAGAGAGAGCGAGAGAGGAGAGAGAGAGCGAGGAGAGAGAGAGAGAGAGGAGAGAGAAGCAGGAGCAGAGAGAGAGATGAGAGAAAGAAGAGAGAGAGATAGACGAGCGAAAGAATAGAGAAGAAAGAAAAGAGACGAAAGAAAGAAAGACAAGAAAGAAAGAAAGACGAAAGAAAAGAAGAAAGACCAAGAAGATAGAAGAAAGATAAAGAAAAAGAGAGAAAGAAAGAGAAGAGAAGAAAGTAGAGAGCGATAGAGCGATGAGAGAGAGATGAGAGAAAGACGAAAGAGAGCAAGAGAAAGAACCACTAGCCATACATATAGCTAGCCTCGACCCTCTCCTCTCCCTCTCTCTCGCTCTCAGGCAGACATGTTTTCTGGTGCCATCTTTATCAACCTGGCCCTGGGACTGAATATTTACCTGGCTGTGATTCTCCTGCTCCTGATCACCGCTCTGTATACAGTCACAGGTACGCCCTCCTATAGAGTCACAGGTACGCCCTCCTATAGAGTCACAGGTACGCCCTCCTATAGAGTCACAGGTACGCCCTCCTATAGAGTCACAGGTACGCCCTCCTATAGAGTCACAGGTACGCCCTCCTATAGAGTCACAGGTACGCCCTCCTATAGAGTCACAGGTACGCCCTCCTATAGAGTCACAGGTACGCCCTCCTATACAGTTCCCTCATGCTGTCAACACAGCTCGACACACACACACACACACACAGCTCCCTCCAAGCACTCTGAAATGTTATTCCTGTAAAGCACCACCAAGCTCTTATCTGTATCTGAATGGCACCAGGGATGAAGGGATGAAAGTCCATCCAATAATCGCAGCCTCCGGAACGTTCCGCTCGCTCTCTCCGGAACGTTCCGCACGCTCTCTCCTAGGGGGATCCTTATCAGCAGTGCATCGTGGGTAATTACCCGTGAAGTTTGATAAGTCACGGGCAGACCTCCTGCTGTTCCTCCTGGTGTATCGATGGCTCCGTACCTGAACTTTAACATGCCTGCGTAACATGGCGATGACCGCTCGTGTTGAAAGGTTCACATTCGGTCAACCTCGATTGACACGCATTAACTCCATGGCTCTGAAAGGAAAACACAGCATGTTGTAAACGCGTGGATGAGTGGACGATCATTGCCGTAAGATAACGGTATATTACGGCGAGACCGTAAAAAACGAAACACGCCTTCTGCTCCCGCACGCGCGCACGTGTTTCCATCGTAAATGAAAACAGCAGCTTGAACGTGGAATGTTACCTCACGTCATGAGCTTGTGTGTGTTTCCTGTTTCCTGTCTCAGGCGGGCTGGCCGCTGTGATCTACACAGACACCTTGCAGACCGTCATCATGGTGGTGGGCTCGTTCGTCCTCATGGGATTCGGTAGGCTCCGAATCAGATTCATTCATTCAAATCGATCGAGACCGAACTCACTCGGTTCGAGTTCCAAACCTTCTGGCGTCTCAGTGGATCCCTCGTCTCTGACTCCCCGTTTGTCTCCTCAGCTTTCGACAAGGTGGGAGGCTACGAGAGCTTCCAGACCAAGTACATGGAAGCCATCCCCACGTTCGTGGGCGTGAACATCAGCGAGAAGTGCTACACGCCACGAGCGGACTCCTTCCACATCTTCAGGGACGCCGTCACGGGAGACCTGCCCTGGCCCGGCCTGGTGTTCGGACTCACCATCCAGGCTACGTGGTACTGGTGCACAGACCAGGTACTACACTCTCTCTCTCTCTCTCTCTCTCTCTCTCCTCTCCCTCTCTCTCTCTTCACTTCACTGCTGCCCATCCCCCCTCCTGACACGCAGACAGGCTCGACTCTTGACCCTCGACCCTCCCGCACACCCACACTGCCAGCTCAGTGTCTTAGCCTCGCTTCAGTCCACGAGTAGTGAGTCAGACCTTGCTTTTGAATCCTCGTGCTGAGGTAAGATGGTCAGACCAGACGCACTGAGGAGACTATAGAAATTGGAAGGACGTTTATTTACACCCCCACACAGGAGCCACATAATAGCTCAAGAACAAACCACTTCCGCTCTGAGTTAAATTGCGGTCGCCTGTTTGTCTGGCAAAAAAATCTGTTCTGATATGGGTTTTCTGTCTGTTCGTTCGTTCGTTTGTCCTACTTGGCTCACAGACTAAGTGTTTTGGTCGTTGGCCTGAGATGGAAAAGCATTTCCTTCGATGAATATTTTATCATTTGATTCCGAGTTCTCTCATTAAAAGTTAGATCGAAACATGGGATAATAGTGTGAGGATTAAAGGAAACCACATCTGGTTTTAAAGTTCTTCTACTTCTGCTGTTTATGTGGTGTGCAACGACTGAATGTTCATTAAATATTCACAAAACAAACAAGAACGGAATGAGGATATGGCACCTATATGGACTTTGGTCGCATACAACTTGTTAACATAAGGCAGTACGTGATTATACATTTGATCGTCATTACTAGTAGGCTAAAGCAACAAAAAAAAATCCTGTGTATTCAGGTTCAAAATTCTCCTTATATCATCTTGAGATACTTTCCTGAATACGAACAGCCGTCAACTCATTGGTCACGCGAGACTTCAAATCCCGCGAGACTTCAAATCCTCTCTCCTGTGTGTGGTGTTCGGCAGGTTATCGTCCAGCGTTGTCTCTCGGCGAAGAACCTTTCTCACATGAAGGCCGGCTGTATCCTGTGCGGCTACCTGAAGCTCCTCCCCATGTTCCTCATGGTCTTCCCTGGCATGATGAGCAGGATCCTCTACACAAGTGAGCCGCCCACACGCACAAAACAAACTTACCTGAAGGATAGTACTCGAGACGACAGATGCGTTTTTAACACACGTCTGATGTAACCACGGTTACAGGTTACACAGGCATCTGACCCGTTTGCTATCGGCGGGCCTGCTCAGGTGTGTGCGGGCTGTACGTGTGTGTTGTTTGAGTAAAGGTTCACTCGTTTTGTCTCTGTGTGCGGCCCAGATGAGGTGGCGTGTGTGGACCCAGAGGAGTGTCTGAAGCATTGCGGTGCGAGTGTCGGCTGCACCAACATCGCCTATCCCAAACTCGTGGTCGACCTGATGCCAAACGGTGAGCGACTGACCTAACCTCCAGCGACTCCAAGGCCAGCTTGTGATGAATGATAGAATTGACAAGGACACATTTTCAACACCAAATGCGGTATCAAGGACAACTTGTGTAACCATAGAAACCTTCCATAACATTTCTTATTTTCCTGCGCCCTTCCATCTCTTCTCCTTCGGGTCTTTTCTCGATGTTTCTTTTCTTCTCCTCTCCTCCCCTCGGTCTTGTCTCCTCACCCCCCTCCTCCTTCCCTCTACTCCCTGTCTCCTCTCCTCCTCTCTTCCCCTCCGTACCTCCTCCTCCCTTCCTTGTTGTCTCCCCTCCACTCCACCTTTGGTCTCCTCCTCCCTGTCTCCTTTCCTCCTCTCTTCCCTGTCTCCTCTCCTTTCCTCCTCCCCTCCTCCCTGTCTCCTCTCCTCCCCTCCTCCCCTCCTCGTCCCCTCCTCCCCTCCTCCTCTCCTCCCCTCCTCCCCCCCCTGGTTCCTCAGGTCTGCGAGGCCTCATGTTGTCACCCCCCCTGGTTCCTCAGGTCTGCGAGGCCTCATGTTGTCCCCCCCCCTGGTTCCTCAGGTCTGCGAGGCCTCATGTTGTCCCCCCCCCTGGTTCCTCAGGTCTGCGAGGCCTCATGTTGTCCCCCCCTCCTGGTTCCTCAGGTCTGCGAGGCCTCATGTTGTCCCCCCCCCTGGTTCCTCAGGTCTGCGAGGCCTCATGTTGTCGGTGATGCTGGCCTCTCTGATGAGTTCCCTCACCTCCATCTTCAACAGCGCCAGCACCCTCTTCACCATGGACATCTACACCAAGATACGCAAGTCGGCCACCGAGAAGGAGCTTATGATCGCTGGCAGGTAAACACAGAACAGCGTCAGTTAGCGTCTGCTAAATGACTAAATGTAATACTGTGTGTGTGTGTGTGTGCAGGGTGTTCATAATCGCTCTCATCGGGGTGAGCATCGCGTGGATCCCTGTAGTGCAGTCTGCTCAGAGCGGACAGCTGTTCGACTACATCCAGTCCATCACCAGCTACCTGACCCCGCCCATCGCCGCCGTTTTCATGCTCGCCATCTTCTGCAAGCGCGTCAACGAGGCGGTGAGTCGTCCCCCCCCCGCCTGCTTCACCTCTCCTCAGGAGGCCATTCCGTCAGGCTGCCGAAAGAGGTCGCCTAAAGATCCGTCTAAAGACGTCGTAGAAAGATTACCGAGGTTAATCCGTCGCCGCTGCCCCCCCGACGAGGCGTTTATCTGTTGTTGCATCTCCGATCAGTTCAAAGGTCCCTGGTTATCACACACGACCAGGAGAGGCTCGTTTACTGCCTCTCCGCTTTCGGTCGCTATACTCTCGTCCTCGTGTTTGTTTAGCGGGAACTGGAGCGTGTCTAAGCAGCTACATCTCAGATGATGATGATGATGATGATGATGATGATGTCTTCGCTCCTCAGGGTGCATTCTACGGCCTTCTGATTGGCCTGTGCATCGGCCTGTCCCGGATGATCGCAGAGTTCGCCTACGGCACGGGGAGCTGCGCCGAGCCCAGCGTCTGCCCCGCCATCATCTGCCGCGTGCACTACCTCTACTTCTCCATCATCCTGTTCTCCATCTCCTGCGTGCTCATCGTGGGCATCTCCCTCATGACACAGCCCATCGAGGACAAATACGTGAGTGGAACTCTGTAACCCTTGTGCTGCCTTTTGAGGTCACAACGACCCGAAAGTTCACAACGACCCATCATTCTGCTGCGACAATTTTACAGGTTGGGAGCTGACAGTGAGCGCTTTGACCTCAGAGTGTGAGATCGTCTGTCCGAGAGATTGCCAGGTTTAAAGTCTCCTCTTATACGTTGCATCGAAAAGAAAAAGTGTGACTAGTACGTTGTTGTTATGACATGAGTTAACAGTTAGCCCAGTGGCCATGCCAGCAGAGAGGATACGTGACTCAGTGGTGATTGAATTCCTCTTCCTATCCATCATTAACTTAAATCCCCAACCGTCAGGCTAGTTCACACAAAACACAATCGTCTGAAATATACAGGGATTCATTTGTAACGTCCCGTAAGCTGTTAACCCAACGTGTGTAAGAGGTTGCAGATGGTGTGAAACCCCCCACCATAGGTCATCACTGTAACTGTGTGTTTCCTCCTGTGTGTGTGTGTGTGTCTCCTGTGTCTCCCGCGTGTGTGTGTGTCTCCTGTGTCTCCTGTGTGTGTGTGTGTGTGTGTGTGTGTGTGTGTGTGTGTGTGTGTGTGTGTCTCCCGTGTGTGTGTGTGTGTGTGTCTCCTGTGTCTCCCATGTGTGTGTGTGTGTGTGTGTCTCCTGTGTCTCCCGTGTGTGTGTGTGTGTGTGTGTGTGTGTGTGTGTCTCCCGTGTGTGTGTGTGTGTGTGTGTGTGTGTGTGTGTGTATGTGTGTGTGTGCGTGCGTGTGTGGTGTGTGTGTGTGTGTGTATGTGTGTGTGTGTGTGTGTGTGTGTGTGTGTGTGTGTGTGTGTTGTGTGTGTGTGTGTGTGTGTGTGTGTGTGTGGTGTGTGTGTGTGTGTGTGTGTGTGTTCCCCAGCTCTATCGCCTGTGTTGGAGCCTCAGGAACCACACGGAGAAGAGAGAGGACCTGGAGAAGGACGACTGGATCGACAACCAAGACTCCCTGGATATAGAGGGTGAGGGAGGACAACATGCAGGGAAACAGTCCCAACACACACACACACATACACACATACACACACACACACACACGCACACACATGCACACATACACACACGCACACACACGTACATACAGTACCAGTCAAAAGTTTGGACACGTGGGAAAATGTGTCCAAACTTTTGACTGGTACTGTACACGCACACACACACATATGCAGACACATGCATGTTCACACACACACACACACACACATTTGCACACACATGCACACCCACAGACATGCACAGACACACACACTTCCACTCACACCCTCTCCTCACCCCGTCCTCCTCCCCCAGCAGAGCCCACGGAGGAGCCGGGCCGCTGTAAGAAGCTCTTCCTGGGCTTCTGCGGCCTGGAGACGAGCACGGCTCCCAAGCTCACCCAGGAGGAACAGGAGGAGCTCCACAAACAGCTCACGGACACCTCCGAGGTCCCTCTGTGGAGGAACGTGGTGAACGCCAACGCCCTCATCCTGCTGTGCGTGGCCGTGTTCCTGCACGGCTTCTATGGCTGAGGGTCTCTCCCTCGGGAAGGGGACCTCAAGCCTGCGGTCCTGTGGTCCTAAGCTGTTTGAAGTTTGTGTCGGTGACCTAGCGTCGTGGCCGTTCGGCTCCTGAACCGGCTGGACTCTCTAACGCTGCCTGGGAAAGACTTTACGAGGGTGTTTCAAGGGTGTTGCTTTCAAGACTGAAGGGGTTGTGTATGTAGTGTATGTAGTGTATGTAGTGTATATGTGTGGGTATGTAGTGTATATGTGTGTGTATGTGTGTTAATTGTACTTACATGTTGAATATTTTATCATTAGGAATCTGTGCCAATGTCGGTATATATAGAAGCTGGTGATTGGAATGTATAGGGTGTTAGCTGCAAGACTTATGAAAGCCTAATATAAACAGAATAAAGCTATCTCTATGACATTTTCTTCTTATCTCGACATAGCAGTTTGGTCCTTCCAGAATAGCTACAAATGATTTTATTTTTTCTTTAGTAGTAATGACGATCAAATGTTTAATCACGTACTGCCTTATGTTAACAAGTTGTATGCGACCAAAGTCCATATAGGTGCCATATCCTCATTCCGTTCTCGTTTGTTTTGTTGCTAGTTGTTAATAAGTGATGTTTCAAGGATGGATTCAACTGCTGTGAATTTCTTCAAATCCTTCATCTTCTTGATCTGTCCCATTACTGACCCCTGCTGGACACAAAGAGTACCTCGTGTGAATGTAAAATTACATTCAGGCAATTTAATCCGAGTGGGTCATGATACGCATTGATGACAGTAGGCTATTCATAACAACCTGCGTAGCGACACAGCATTTCAATTTAAGTTTCGGTTTATAAAATGTAAAGATTTTGTTTAAAACAAAAATCACAGTGGAAACAAACAATGTTGGCATTGAAGATTAGTAGTTCAAGTATCACGTTCTGCTTTTACAAATTCCTCTCTCGCTCTAGACCCGTCTGGCAACTAGTTTAAAAAGCCTGTTCTTCGGTGTCACGTGACTAAGCCTGGTACATCCCCGTCAGAAGCACCCGTCCTGAACCATAGAAAATACACACACACCTAGAAGTACGCTACTCTATTTGAAGCTCGTCGCTGTTCATCTCGAAGCTCAGGAAGCCCTGTCTTTTCACACCTGTTAACGCGGCAGTATTTCAGCCAAGAATTTCTCTGCAACGCCATCTGTCAGCTAAAGAACAACCGCTGAGACTGCTGTGGAGCTAGAATTCACCCCTCTGAAATCATGTTTTGAATTTTAAAAGGCATTGAATACTTAATATTTAAATTTAAACACCACCGAATTTGTTGGTTTTGAATTTACCTCTTCAACATTCATTGCATGCCAAAGAGCAGCCTTAATTCTCTCTCCCAGATTTGTTCTAGACAGAGCAAAGACTGTTTAGAAAATCATGATGAGTTGCTGCAAATGAAATCAACATGTTCTATGTTGGATACATAAGATTCCCATTAAGGCCTATTTAGTTTTGAAAGCACTGTGATCTTATTGCCAATCAACACAAACGATTGCCAGTTGTGGTTCACAAACGAGTGAGTGATTATGACAAAGTGTGACTGCCCATATGCAACTTTTGTGGTTGTAAGGTTGGCTAAATGGTTAGAGAGTGTGATTACAGATCAGGAGATGGTGCTGAAGGTGCTTTCAATTGAACATTGAACTTACGTCTTCAAGTGGAATTCATAAAGACATAATTACATTCAGATCGAATTTCAGCAAGGACCTGGTGGCCGAGTGGATATGCAAGGGATCTTGAGTCCTGACCCCTCCGGTTCAAATCTGGCTGGAGGCAATGTACCCCATGCTTAGTTCCTGGCATGCAAAACATATTAGTATCTCTTTAAGCAGAGCACTTTTTAAAAGATAAATACTACCTTTACATGCTAGATATATATGTCCCCAATGGCCTAATGGATAAGCATGCGGACAAGCTAATTCCGACGGCATGGGATCAAATCCACCCACACCCTCGTTCAGATATTATCCGTTTTATTTATAAGTCCAGCTTTTTTCCCCCCAAAAAAGTAACACGAGGTAACGCGCGGTAACACGAGGTAACGCGCGGTAACGCGCGGTAACGCGAGGTAACGCGCGGTAACGCGAGGTAACGCGCGGTAACGCGAGGTAACATGAGGTAAAAAAATTAGGAAAAACAAACAACAACAAAAAATACGGCCTTTTCTGTAAGGAAAGACCATTGGAGCCTTCCATGGGGTTTGAACCCAATACCCTTAACGCTCATGGTACACATGCTTATCCACTGAGCCATCAGGGACACAAGGAAACATGAACTCGTTGAAAATACATCCTTAAGGTGAAGTGTGAGGTCATTAAAGAGACAGTTTCTGCAAGGAAAGACCAACATAGGCTTCAATGGGATTTGAACCCAAGACCCTTTACACTCATGGTACACATGCTTATCCACTGAGCTATCAGGGACACAAGGATAAATGAACTCGTTGACAATACATCCTTAAGGTGAAGTGTGAGGTCATTAAAGAGACAGTTTCTGCAAGGAAAGACCAACGCAGCTTTACATGGGATGTGAACCCAAGACACTTATCTCTCATTGTACACATGCTTATCCACTGAGCCATCAGGGACACAATGAAAAATGAACTCGTTGACAATACATCCTTAAGGTGAAGTGTGAGGTCATTAAACAGACAGTTTCTGCAAGGAAAGACCAACATAGCCTTCAATGGGATTTGAACCCAAGACCCTTTACACTCATGGTACACATGCTTATCCACTGAGCCATCAGGGACACAAGGAAAAATGAACTCGTTGACAATACATCCTTAAGGTGAAGTGTGAGGTCATTAAAGAGACAGTTTCTGCAAGGAAAGACCAACGCAGCTTTCCATGGGATTTGAACCCAAGACACTTAACTCTCATGGTACACATGCTTATCCACTAAGCCATCAGAGACACAAGGAAACATGAACTCATTGACAATACATCCTTAAGGTGAAGTGTGAGGTCATTAAAGAGACAGTTTCTGCAAGGAAAGACCAACGCAGCTTTCCATGGGATTTGAACCCAAGACACTTAACTCTCATGGTACACATGCTTATCCACTAAGCCATCAGAGACACAAGGAAACATGAACTCGTTGACAATACATCCTTAAGGTGAAGTGTGAGGTCATTAAAGAGACAGTTTCTGCAAGGAAAGACCAACGCAGCTTTCCATGGGATTTGAACCCAAGACACTTAACTCTCATGGTACACATGCTTATCCACTAAGCCATCAGAGACACAAGGAAACATGAACTCGTTGACAATACATCCTTAAGGTGAAGTGTGAGGTCATTAAAGAGAGAGTTTCTGCAAGGAAAGACCAACGCAGCTTTCCATGGGATTTGAACCCAAGACACTTAACTCTCATGGTACACATACTTATCCACTAAGCCATCAGAGACACAAGGAAACATGAACTCGTTGACAATACATCCTTAAGGTGAAGTGTGAGGTCATTAAAGAGACAGTTTCTGTAAGGAAAGACCAACGCAGCCTTCCAAGGGATTTGAACCCAAGACCCTTAACGCTCATGGTACACATGCTTATCCACTGAGCCATCAGGGACACAAGGAAACATGAACTCGTTGAAAATACATCCTTAAGGTGAAGTGTGAGGTCATTAAAGAGACAGTTTCTGCAAGGAAAGACCAACATAGGCTTCAATGGGATTTGAACCCAAGACCCTTTACACTCATGGTACACATGCTTATCCACTGAGCCATCAGGGACACAAGGATAAATGAACTCGTTGACAAAACATCCTTAAGGTGAAGTGTGAGGTCATTAAAGAGACAGTTTCTGCAAGGAAAGACCAACGCAGCTTTACATGGGATGTGAACCCAAGACACTTATCTCTCATTGTACACATGCTTATCCACTGAGCCATCAGGGACACAATGAAAAATGAACTCGTTGACAATACATCCTTAAGGTGAAGTGTGAGGTCATTAAACAGACAGTTTCTGCAAGGAAAGACCAACATAGCCTTCAATGGGATTTGAACCCAAGACCCTTTACACTCATGGTACACATGCTTATCCACTGAGCCATCAGGGACACAAGGAAAAATGAACTCGTTGACAATACATCCTTAAGGTGAAGTGTGAGGTCATTAAAGAGACAGTTTCTGCAAGGAAAGACCAACGCAGCTTTCCATGGGATTTGAACCCAAGACACTTAACTCTCATGGTACACATGCTTATCCACTAAGCCATCAGAGACACAAGGAAACATGAACTCATTGACAATACATCCTTAAGGTGAAGTGTGAGGTCATTAAAGAGACAGTTTCTGCAAGGAAAGACCAACGCAGCTTTCCATGGGATTTGAACCCAAGACACTTAACTCTCATGGTACACATACTTATCCACTAAGCCATCAGAGACACAAGGAAACATGAACTCGTTGACAATACATCCTTAAGGTGAAGTGTGAGGTCATTAAAGAGACAGTTTCTGTAAGGAAAGACCAACGCAGCCTTCCAAGGGATTTGAACCCAAGACCCTTAACGCTCATGGTACACATGCTTATCCACTGAGCCATCTGGGACACAAGGAAACATGAACTTGTTGAAAATACACATCCTTAAGGTGAAGTGTGAGGTCATTAAAGAGACAGTTTCTGTAAGGAAAGACCAGCACAGCCTTCCATGGGATTTGAACCCAAGACCCTTAATGCTCATGGTACATATGCTTATGCACTGAGCCATCAGGGACACAAGGAAACTTTAACTTGTTGAAAATACATCCTTAAGGTGAAGTTTGAGGTCATTAAAGAGACAGTTTCTGTAAGGAAAGACCAATGCAGACTTCCATGGGATTTGAACCCAAGACCCTTATCGTTCATGGTACACATGCTTATCCACTGACCCATCAGGGACACAAGCAATCACAAACTCTTTGTTGAAAACTTAAGGTTAAGTGTGCGGTCATTAAAGAGACAGTGTGGTGGGGATGAATTCAGAATAAACATCGAAGGAAATGTGGTGTATAATTATATGAAATGTATGATGAAAATTGGCCAGCAATTTCACCAACAAATACCAAGAAATAGGTTGCAGCATTTTGTCTTTCGACTACACTTGCAAAATCCTCGATGGGACTGAGCTCGAATAGCTTCGGCGACTTTTTATAGTAGGCTACAACATCGCTGTAAATCAAAAGGAGATGCAGTCTTTCGACAGACCCTCCAATCATCAAGCAGAAACCCGGCGTGCGTGACTCTGAGCATACGTGGGCGGGACATAATCGCAGCATTTATCCAATGACCGTATAGTTTCGAAGCACTGAAAAAACGGTTCAAAGCAGCCCCATTCAAGTCCCTGGACGCTGGGCTTCAACTGTTAAATGCACTGTGACGCTACGGAAAAGTATGAGAAGGAAATCGAGTCAGTCGATCTTCTGCTATATGTATCTGATTATGAACGAACTTGTCTTCAAGATGAACGTGTTCTTATGGATATTTGCCGCGGGGCGAGGGCTTCAATTACCTCTCTCTTTTTTAACCATACATGTGTTTTCATCCCTGATTTAAATATGAATTTATTTCAATACAAAAAAGATTCTGATAAAAAAAAGATTCAAGGTTCGGAAGTTCAGGTTGCTCAAATTCGAACAGTAAAATTCAGATCCCAAATATTCGAACACAAAAAATTGTAGCCGAAATTTTGTTTTACCTAAAAAAATTCAGATTGCAACATTCCGGAAACCATGGATAGATAAGGCAATCGAGCCTGAATGCAATCGTATCATCTCACCTCTCCGAGAAGGTCCCATCTGCAGACCTCTCTCCCCAGGCTCTCATTCAGGTCTGGCTGCAGGATAAGCCTTACCTATCCTTGGTATCCCGGATGTTGCAATCAGAATTATTTTGGCTCGACATTTTTGTTCGAAGTTGAGCAGCCTGAATTTTGTTCTATTTTAATTTCTCAAAATATATATATTTTTTTGGATCGGGATCAGAATTTTACTGTTCGAATTTAAGCAACCTGAATTTCCGAACCTTGAATTTTTGGACCAGAATTTTAAATGTGTAATTATTCAAAAGATTGTGTCACCGATTTTCTTCCATAGTTTAAAACCATCGCTGCCTGTTTGTCCCTTTGTTTTGAATGACCTGTATTGTTGTTGGTACTGGGAGGGTGTCAGTTTCCCCGTCTAGATCTGTTCTGTTACTACAGCTACAATTAAACGGTAAAAACGATACAATACAATTAAACAGATGAGTCCAGGCTTTATAAGAAAATGTCGGCGACGATAAAGTCAATTATCCGCTGCTCCGACGTAAGCCTCCTATTGATCCTCCCATTAATAACGTCCTCTTTGCCGTCAATCAATATGATTGGGTGGCATAGAGAGGATTTACATAGGCTATATTTTACAGTTGAAGTGCAGTTCTTCAGTGGTGGAGACGGCCCTCTACGCTGCACTGCCGCTACTATCTGTCGCTCTGAATCCTTCTCATGCCAAAGTATTTCAACGTTTATTCCCTGTAAGGATCTCCTCCTGACTTTAATTGGATGTTTGCACACTTGTCAGCACACAGTTTCTTTTTAGAACATTCCAGAAATGTCTATCGTTCCCAAGGCCTGGCTGGTCAACATTACCACACAGATATATACATTTTTTTTGAATTATAGGTTTAGGAAAATATAGGTTTTATAGAATCGTATACCGATATTCAGAGAGTTGGGCTGAAACGATGCAGTCATGAATATGTGGAAGAGTATATGGAAGCACAAACATTAATATTCTCTCAGAGCTGAGGATTAATAATCGGTCTGATGTCAGCTGATGTCAATCCTAGTTATGTAATACCATGTCTGCAATGGCTGAACTATCATGCTGTGTTTCTGCTTATAGGACACTGCATGGAAGTATCTGTTACATATTGTATCCTGTACTGTACGCGTGAAAGAAAGAAGAGAGAGAGAAAAAGAGGGAAGGAGATGAAGAAAGGAAGAGAATCAGAGAGATAAACCATCTCTGTGTTTGCGTTGATCGGCGTCATCCATCCTGGTTCTTAACTACGTTGCAGAACGGCATTCATATTTCACGCGTTCATACAGTCATACATTCATACATACATAAACAGCTAACCGGATACAATCCACGCAGGAATCAATTTCTGCTGTTTGATTTATGCTGTCTGTTTCCTTTTTGATGTGCGGCAGATTAGATCTGTACCAGCTTCCTGTATTTCCTTCCCTCCTGGCTCGTGTAATGGGGAGGTGTGTGTGTTCAGTGTGTTTAGTGTGTGATGGATTCATATTGTATGTGGTGTATGATTCACAGCTCTCTCTACACCTTCTTCATCTCTCAGAGTGTCTGTGTGTGTGAGTACGCGTGCAGCATGTAGGGAAGAGAGAGGGGGGGGGGACTGGATTTTTCAAGGCCCTGATTGGCTGAAACCTCTTCATTGGCAACTAGAAAACGTGATCCAGCCTGCAGAGGCACTGCAGCGGAGACTGCAGAGAGAGAGGGAGAGAGAGAGACATAGAGAGAGAGAGAGAGAGAGAGAGACATAGAGAGAGAGAGGGAGAGAGAGAGAGGGAGAGACATAGAGAGAGAGAGGGAGCCTGGGGAGGAGGGGTGGTGGAGAAAAAGCTTGCAACAGCAACCGAGAGTCAGAGAGAGTGAGCGCGCGCGAGAGCGAGGGAGAGAGAGGCGACACACACACACACACACACACAGAGCTAGGCAGGAGCATGCGCGAGCGAGAGGGTGTGTGTGTGTGTGTGTGTGAGCGGCAGAGGCAGAGGCACATTGACGGGAGCCGAGGCAGTGCAGCAGAGAGAGAGAGAGAGAGAGAGAGAGAGTCGCGCTGACGAATGACAGCAGCGCGAGAACAGGAGGAGCGCCTGGAACCAGAGATAGGAGGAGAACAGACGCCAGGGAACCGCCGGTGAATATCCCAGAGCCCGGAGACCGAGGAGAAGAGAGAGAGAGAGACATACAGAGAGAGAGAGAGACATAGAGAGAGAGAGAGAGACATAGAGAGAGAACAGCGGACACACGCGACTCAAGGCTGGAGCTCAGGTCGTTACACAACCCAACCTGACTGGCCGACGGACGGGCAGAAAAAGGGAGAGAGAGAGAGAGAGAGAGAGAGAGAGAGAGGAGATAGAGAGAGACAGCGAGCGAGAGAGAGAGCAAGAGAGAGAGCGAGCGAGAGAGAGAGAGAGAGAGAGAGAGAGAACAGGGGTGGGAGGGATGGAGATAGATCGGCCAGACACAGCACTGCGCGAACCGTCCAGGGGCAGGGAGGGAGTGTGAAGGACAAAGACGAGCGCTCAGAGGAGGAGAGGAAGTCAGGAGGAGGACAGAGGGAGAGCTGCTCGTGTGTGTGCCGCTGGAGAGTGACGCATTCCGCCCCGCCGACGGACCTCTTCCTCCATCTTACGTACGCCGCCTCCATCTTTTCCAACGGCCCTTTTTTTCCGTCCTCGCGGTACGCGCGGGGGATACGGAGACCGTCTCTCGCTTTCGTCTCTCCCTCCTCCTCTCGGACGCAGCCGACCAGGGAGCTCTGAGAGCCGTGTTCTCCGTCTCAGACCCTCAGAGGAATAACAGGAGAGCTTTCACGTCCCAAACACGACAGGACTGTTCTTCTTCCTCGACCTAACCCCACGACAGCGATCTCCTCCCGAACGATCCGTGCACGGCGACGCGACGACGCAGAGCGTGAGGACAGGAAGGAGCAGAGAGGTTGAGACGAAGGAAAACATGAGCGTCAACATGTGTGCAGAGACGCAGGGTCTGTGTTGTGTGTGGTGTGTGTGGTGTGTGTGTGTGTGTGTTGTGTTTGCCGATCTGTGTTTATCAATGGACATTTTGAATGTGTGTGTGAATGTGTTTCTGTCTCAGGGGTTGTGTGTTTGTGTGTGTGTGTTTCTTTGTCTTTGTTGCATTCCAGGTTGTGGTTGCAGAGGTGGTTGCATCACAAGCAGTATTCTGAGGACACACACACACGCACGCACACACACACACACACCACATGAACGTTTCCTCTAAATAGACCCCGTCGATGTGTTTTACTGCGCGCAAAGGGTATCTTGATGATATCTTGATGGTATCATATCTCTGGAGGTTATGACACTTGACCGACCCCCCACACCCCCGAGAGAGAGACAGGCAGACAGAGAGGGCAAGGGGGGGGTGGGGTGTTGGGTTGGGGGGTTTGGGTGTGTGTGGGGCTGGGGCGAGGCAGGAACTGCTTGTTCTGTAGCTGTCAGCATGGTACAGGGTTCTCCGTATTGAGCGTGCAGCGGTGCTGGTGCAGTCTCAGTCTCTGGCTCTGCTGCCGTTGTGTTGCTGTTGCATAACCAGGCGGCTGGTGCACCGACACAGTGCACCCCACCCTCCCACACGCGGCGTCCAGAACCTGCCTCTCCTCCGACGGAGCCAGGGACCCGGCCTGCCTGCACACACACACACACACCACACTAACACAGGCAAGCACACAACAAACACAACATGCATACACACTCACACATACGCATGCACACACACACAGGCAAGCACACAACAAACACAGACAGGTATCACACGCACACCAATAGGCAAACCACGTATAGGTGCCACGCACGTCCCTAACGACACCGACCTCCATCTTGTCTGTGCCTTCTCAGCCCAGCGCTTGGCGCGATCGCCGCCCTCGTTCGTTCACGTCGCACTCTCGCAGTCCCCCAGCACAAGAAGCCCGAGACAATCATATCCCCCCAGGATATCGACCCCGCACGCATCCCTCGTAAACCCCCTGCAAGGCCGTGTGTGCGCGGAGAAGCTGTTATGGTTATTACTGTTGTTTTGTGCTGTGTGTGGATCTCTCGGGCTCCCCTGGGGACGCGCGCCCCGGCCAGGAGGACCGAGAGCTGGGATGAGTCGAGGAGGAAGACGGGATGATTGTCTGCTGGTAGTGACGTGAGATGAATGATTTATAAAACCCTCTCGACCCTCCCTCGCACCACGGAGTCACAAACCGCCGCTGAGGCTCACGTGGATTACGTGAAACACAACAGAAAAATACTAAATACAATCACAAATCTGGAATTTAAGGAATGTGCCATGTTTTGCCTGTGATTTGATACATGTAGCAAACATCCTGTTGATACAGATCACATGTATTTTCCAGATTTCACCAGCATTTAAGACAAATCAACAACTAAACAACAAGAAGGTCAACCCCCTAGCGCTGTGGCGAAACAAACATCACAACCGGCGCGGGCTTGGGAGAGAGGATATTCTTTTCCCTGATCGCGTTGTTTTCATTTTGGCACTCGGCACTTTCCCACCGCAAATCATCTCTGTGTGATCATGTAGAAAGCTGAGGATTAGCGAGAGGCAGCTCCCTGCCCGTCATGTTTACGTACCGCCATACACGCTCGTCTCCCACGGAGATGGGACATGGAGGTGGACACCCACGTGGGAGCCGCAGCTCCCCCCACTACACTGCTCCCGTGTGGGGGACACAGGCGCGCCACCAGGCCCCGCTGGCCGGCGACGGGTCCAGTCCATAGGGTGATCGTCTGATGTAGGAGAGGGTGGAGATGTAGCATACGCGATCGATAGAGAGAGCCGAGAGTTACCGAGATAGAGAGAGAGAGAGGTCAGAGAGCGTCGTAGCGAGACTGTAACTAGTGGGTAGCGTATATATGAGATCGAGGCATGCTACCGATCGAGATTTTTCTCTCGTATCTAGCAGATGTTGATGATCGAGAGAGAGATAAAGAGAATGGAGACGAGAGAGAGACAGACGAGCATGAGAGTAATGTGAGCAGACAGGCAGGTGGGCTGCATAGTGGTCCTGTGACTATGAGGCGCCACCTGCTCTCTCAGCTCTCCGTTCCGCTCTGCACGGTGAATGCTCCAGTGAGGAGCGAGCGAGCACTGAGACGGAGCCTTTTGCTGTGTACGTGTGGAACTTGTGTGTGTGTGTGTTTGTCTGCGGGTTTGTGTTGGTGTGTGTGTTTTTGCGGTGTGTAGTGGGTTTGTGTGGCTGCTGCCCTGTGGTGTTTTCCCTGTGTTCTCGCCACCGTGCTGTCTGGCGTAGGCCATCTCCCTAGTTCCTGTGGGAGGCAGTATGAGGGCGAGATGATGGGTGCTCGTGTGTGGTGTGGGTGTGTGTGTGTGTGTGTGTGTGTGTGTGTGTCTCTGTGGGCCTGTGTCTCACGTGTGTTTGCATGTTGAACAGCAGGAATTCCATCCGTTTAGGCCTAGTTCTGGGATGGGCCGTCAGATCAGTCGCCCTGCCAGAAACATCTCTCCTCTGCCTCCCTTTCCTGATTGTTTGTGCTGACTGGTCACATGGGCCACATGATTTCATTAGCTTAATTCCAGGGAAGAGAGTGTGTGTGTTTTTGTGAGTGTGTGAGTGTGTGTACAGTGTGTGTATTTGTGAGTGTGTGAGTGTGTGTACAGTGTGTGTATTTTGTGAGTGTGTGTATTTTGGAGCGTGTGAGTGTGTGTATTTGTGGAGTGTGTGAGTGGTGTGTACAGTGTGTGTATTCTGTGAGTGTGTGAGTGTGTGTACAGTGTGAAGCTATCGTTGGGCTGCTGCAGATCTGCTGCCCCTCCAGGTTGAGATAAACCGAGACTCTTACACAACCGGAAAAGACCGTGGACCAGGAGACTGTCCATGTCAGCTCCCGTCCCCCCCCGTCACCGAACTAGATGTGAATTTGAGATGGCTCGTCTCCGAGGAACCCTGGATATTGGTCATTCGAAGTGCGAAACAGTCCCTGAGTCCCCATCTGACTC
>CAEFZP010000872.1:0-42500 GCA_903064625.1 Mallotus villosus
TGTGTGTGTGTGTGTGAGTGTGTGTGTGTGTGTGTGTGGAGACTGCATCTCCTTGCATGAAAATGTCACCGGTTCCTTGAGGATGTGACTTCCCTGGTGCTGGTCATAGCTGCAGCATCACTCTTGGTATGCTAGGTTTACTTCATGATATGGTTCCATATGTTATGTTGAAATGCGATGCTGTAATAATAATATGTCCTAATACGCTGTTATATGGGCATATGGTACATTAAAAGCCTAGGTTATACATTTGATATTTTTCCATGTTTTATTTATTTAGCAGAGGCTTGTATCCAAAGTGACACACAGCACTATGTTATGGTATGATAGGATAAGCTCTGATAAGACTATGCTATGCTGTGTAGACTATGCTATGCTGTGTAGACTATGCAGCTGTGTAGACTATGCTACGCTGTGTAGACTATGCTATGCTGTGTAGACTATGCTACGTGTGTAGACTATGCTACGCTGTGTAGACTATGCTACGCTGTGTAGACTATGCTACGCTGTGTAGACTATGCTACGCTGTGTAGACTATGCTATGCTGTGTAGACTATGCTACGCTGTTGTAGACTATGCTATGCTGTGTAGACTATGCTACGCTGTGAGACTATGCTATGCTGTGTAGACTATGCTTGTAATATGCTAGCTGTGTAGACTATGCTACGCTGTGTAGACTATGCTATGCTGTGTAGACTATGCTACGCTGTGTAGACTATGCTACGCTGTGTAGACTATGCTATGCTGTGGTAGACTATGCTATGCTGTGTAGACTATGCTACGCTGTGTAGACTATGCTATGCTGTGTAGACTATGCTACGCTGTGTAGACTATGCTACGCTGTGTAGACTAT
Organism: Mallotus villosus; assembly: GCA_903064625.1. Lineage (NCBI taxonomy): Eukaryota > Metazoa > Chordata > Actinopteri > Osmeriformes > Salangidae > Mallotus > Mallotus villosus. The sequence goes on from CAEFZP010000872.1 coordinate 854, forward strand.
GCTATGCTGTGTAGACTATGCTACGCTGTGTAGACTATGCTACGCTGTGTAGACTATGCTATGCTGTGTAGACTATGCTACGCTGTGTAGACTATGCTATGTAGACTATGCTAGTGTAGACTATGCTACTCTGTGTAGACTATGCTACGCTGTGTAGACTATGCTACGCTGTGTAGACTATGCTATGTAGACTATGCTGTAGACTATGCTATGCTGTGTAGACTATGCTATGCTGTGTAGACTATGCTATGCTGTGTAGACGTATGCTATGCTGTGTAGACTTGCTATGAACTATGCTTGTAGACTATGCTACTGTGTAGACTATGCTACGCTGTGTAGACTATGCTACGCTGTGTAGACTATGCTACGCTGTGTAGACTATTCTATGCTGTGTAGAGTCCACAGCAGCAGCATCTGTAGGAACACTAGAGAGAGCTGTTATCCACCTGCATCCTGGGACCATGGTGGATACACACACACACACACTCAGAAACACTCAGACACACTCACACAGACACACTCAGAGATGCACACACACACTCGCGCACGATCTATGATGTCACAGTGATGCATCACAATCTATTTCTGTCATCCCGGCAACCCGTCAGATTGTAGAGTTGGAGATCAGTCCATCGCCCCTAACAACAACATTACTTCCTGTTCCTGTCTCTCTGAGGTTCATTACAGTGTTCAAACAGAACCAAACAGCACAGAGAAGAAACTATAGAAAGAATAGAACACAACAATAAAACAGCACAGAACATAGTAAAACAGAATAGACTAAAACAGAATAGACTAAAACAATAGAATAAAAAAACAGTGAAAACAGAAAAAAAATAATGAAATAAATACACACAATATGACGAATGATAACTACAATAGAACATGAATAGAACATGAATGTACATAGAACATGATAGAATAGAACATGAATGTCTACAATAGAACATGATAGAATAGAGCAGTAGTGCCACTGTGCAGGATGGATCTGAGCGGGCCCGGCGCCCTTTTGGGTCCAGGGGCACCATGGGACCCAGGGACCTCCGTACATCACATATTTATAACATGAGGATGAGGGAAGGACTAGAAGAGAAGAGCACTGAGACGGAGAGAGAGAGCGAGAGTCAGCGAAGGAGACGAGAGGAAGGAGGGAGGTTGGGACGAGGTGAGGAGGTCCGAACGGAGGGAAGGGAGGAAGAGGAGAGGGAGGAGGGCTAGAGAGAGAGCGAGAGAAGAGAGAGGGAGGAGGGGAACAGAGGGAGACAGGGGACAGAGAAGGAGAGGAGAGGGAGGAGGAGAGAGAGAGACGAACACAGGTTCTCATGGTCATGCAGAACTTAGCTGTATGAGGAGTCTGAGGCACGAACTGTTGGATGCACCCCTCCACTCTGGCGGTGACGGCGAGCGCGCGCGGCGAGCGCGCGAGCGCGCGGGGCTGCGCGACGCCAGAGCGAGCGCAGCGCGAGCGCGCCGCGCGAGCGTCGCGCGCGCTGCGGCGTGTAGCAGGCGCGACGCGCGCGACGCGCGCGAGCGCGCGCGCGCGCGCGCGCGCGAGAGAGAGAGAGAAGGACGCGAGAGAGGAGAGAGAGGAGCGAGGAAGAGAGAAGAGCGGAGAGCAGAAGAGCGAGAGAGAGCGAGAGCGAGCGGGAGAGACGAGAGCGATGAAGAGCGAGAGAGAGAGAGAGGAGAGAGAGAGAGCGAGAAAGCAGAGAGAGAAGAGAGAGACGAGGCGAGCGAGAGAGAGGAGAGAAGAGGAAAGGAGAGAGAGAGATGAGCGAGACGAGAGCGCGAGCGCGCGAGACGTAGCGAGAGAGCATCGAGCGTCTGCGAGAGAGAGCGAGAGATGCAGCGCGAGCGAGCGCTAGAGATCGCTAGTCGCTCTCAGCGCGCACGCGAGGAGCGAGCGAGCGAGACGCGCGCCGCGCGATAGCGCATCTCCCAGACTAATCGCTATGGCTCGCGCGAGCTCTCGTCTCTCTAGCAGGCGCGCTTTTAGATAACATCGCTCGATCGCTCTCTCTCGATCATGACAGCCTTATGCGCTTTGCGCTCTTCTCTCTCTCTCTATATCTCTCTCTCGTCTCTACTCCCTCTCTCTCTCCTCTCTCTCTCTTCTCTATCTCTATCTCTCCTCTCTCTCTATCTCTACTCCCCTCCTCTCGTTCTCTCTCTATCTCCTGTTCTTCCTGTAGTATAAATAAAACTCTCCATTGCTGAGATACAGACTTAAAAAATGTGCGAGTGTGCGTGCGTTTGGGGTGGTGTGTGTTAGAGCTCATGGGAACAGGTGCAGAACATAATATCAGTAGTGAGCATCAAATCAATAAGATCAAAGGCATGACATGCCTGACTGCTAGCACAACAGCGTATGCTAAACGCGGATGTCTCTCCTGTGCCAGCCTCCAGCATGATGTAGCTTGTCTCTCTCTGTTGTCACCATACCCCTGCTCCCCACCTCCCATCTCTCTCTGTCTGGCTTCCCTTTTCCCTCCTCCTTTCCACCTCTCCCCTCCCATTCTCATATCTTGGCTCATCTCTCTCTCTCTCTTTCTCTCTCTCCTCTCTCTCTCTCTCTCTCTCTCTCTCTCTTACTGGTGTTTCAGCTGAGATGACGGAATTTGATTCTGTTGTGGATATTACTAATAGACAGAGTTGGCTCAGTTCAAACTCTCTTTCCCTCTCCATCATCTCTTTCTCTCTCTCTACTCCATCTGCCCTCACTCCATCTCTCCTCCTGCTCCCCATGTCCTTGCTGATCGCTTATCTATCTATCCATCTCCCCCCTCCTCTATCCCCCTCCTCCTCTTTCCTCCCATCCATCTGCTTCCCCCCTCCATACCTACCTTTCTCTCTCTAGCTCTGTTTCTCTCTCTCTCTCTCTCTAGCTCTGTTTCTCTTTCTCTCTTTCTCTCTAGCTCTTCCTCTCTCTCTCTTGGTGCTATATCTTCCTCTGTAAGCGTGTGTTCATTTTCTCTCCCTGTCCCTCCCTGCGTCAGGAGCTGGAGGATGCCGTGCAGGTTGAGGGCATCGAGCTGGAGGAGCAGCACTCAGACAAGCTGGAGCTGGAGCAGACCCTGGAGCGCCTTGAGAAGCACAGGGTTGAGCTGGAGGATCAAATCAAACGCACCCGGCTGCAGTGCTTCCAGGAGAGCCAAGAGGTGGAGCTAACGTTTCGGCATCTCCTTCTCCATCTGTTTGGCCCGCTCTCCTTCACCCGGCCCCCACTCCATCTGTTTAGCCCCACCTCTCTCAGAATCCCTCAATTCATCCTTCTCTACCCTCATCTCTCATCCCCCATCTCTCATCATCTCTACTCCCTCATCTCTCTCATGTCCCTCCATCTCTCCTCCCTCCATCTCTCATGCCCTCCATCTCTCTCCTCCCCCATCTATCTCCCTCATCTCTCTCATCCCTCCATCTCTCATGTCCCTCTAACCTTTCTTCCACTCTGAACTCCGTCACTGCCTCTCTCCTCACAGAAGTTCTGCGTCTCTTGACGATTCTCCTGTCTTCCCTCCTCCCCCTTTCCCTTTCATTTCTCCCTCCCCCCCTGCCACCTCTTCCCTCTCCCTCTCTCTCCTCCTCCACCTCTTTCCTCCTCCCCTCCTCTCCTCCCCTCTCCTCCTCCTCCTCCCCTCCTCCTCTCCCTCCCCCCCTCTCCTCCTCCTCCCCTCCAGATCCTCTCTCTCCAGGCGGAGGAGGTGAAGAGAGAGACCACGGTGGAGGAGTATGAGTGGGAGCTTGCCAGGGCTCGCAGGAGGCTGAAGAGGGTGAAGGAGGAAGTGAGGTCGGCACAGCAGAAGGTGGAGGAGGCGGGGGGAACGCACAGTCCCGCTGCAGGAGGCCATCAGCCAATCATATGACGAAATATTAGAGGTGGGCGTGTCTCCTGTACTATTTAGCCCAATCAAATGAGGAGATAGTTGATGTGGGTGTCTCTTTTACTCAATTCAATCTTTCTTAGGCCAATCATATAAATAAGTCTATTTTTCCTTCCCACACATATTTCACACACACACACCCACACACACCACACACCACACACACACACACACCCACACAATCACCTTCCTCCTCTTGGGAGTATCGATCTGTGTAGATTGCTGTGTGTGTACTGTGTGTGTGTAGTGTGTGTGTGTGTCTACTGTGTGTGTGTTTGTGTGTGGTGTGTGTACTGTGTGTGTGTTTGTGTGTTTGTGAACTGCTCCTTGGGGGACTAAGAGGAGGAGAGAATTACTTTATTGATCAGTGGCGTGTTGGATCGATCCAGGGTCTTGATCTCTAGAACATCTTCAATCTCTCTTCCTGGACTAGTGACAGGGCTGGGGGTGGGGTTCAACTAGAGATGGGGGTGGGGATGGGGAGATGGGGGGCTGAACTGGGGCTTGATCATTCCAAACATACATGTGCTTCTTTAGTTTAGACAATATGTAATATGAAATCATGTCGTCATATACCCGCGCTTGATGCGTAATATCAACCGACCTGACCAATCATGTTCTTGTATCTATGTAGTCATTTAGCAGACGCTCTTATCCAGAGCGACTTACAGTAAGTACAGGGAAATTCACCCGAGGCAAGTAGGGTGAAGTGTCTTGCCCAAGGACACAACATAATTTCGCACGGCCTGGGAATCGAACCGGCAACCTTCTGATTACTAGCCCGATTCCCTAACCGCTCAGCCATCTGACTCCCTTGTAAACTGTCTGTATGTCAAATAATGTGGTTGTTGTTTTGTTGTTGTTTTGTTGTTGTCTCAGGAGGAGAAAAGGCTGAAGGTGCTGTCTGGAGAGAGGCAAGGAGACGCTGCTCTTACACCTGACTTCCAGAAGGGGGAGTCGGAGGACATGTCTCCCCCGTCCTGCACCACAGAGGAAGTCCCTGTCAGACCCTGGGGCAGGAGCCAATCACTGCCGGCCTACGCTGACGTCATCCTGGTATGACGTCATCGCTGAATGTTGGAATGTTGTTTTTGTAAGAAAGTTTAGAATAAATATTTTTTAAGAAAGTTTAGAATAAATATATTTTTAAGAAAGTTTAGAATAAATATTTTGGAAAGAAAGTTTAAAAAAACTAAATGTAAAAATATATTTTCGACTTTTTCTTCACATCTGGACCTGATAGCTTTCGTCAGAATATGTGAACTCCCTGTTACATGGCTGAACATGTCTGAAACACAAACCAGACTATCTCAGGTGACATATCTGTCCATGTAGAACCTGAAAAAGATCACCTGGTTAAGATCTGGTCACATATTTTGATAGCTGTCGTCAGGTTAAACAAATATTTCAGAGAGGTAGAAAAAAAAATTGAAAGAAAGTTTTGAAATAGATTTTTGAAAGGAGGTTTTGACAAAAGGTTGCGAAATATTTTCAACAAAAGTTTCAAAAAAGTAGTTTCTTCAAAAAAGTTTGGATTTTTTTTTCTAAAATATTTTTCCTCCCCCCTCCCTCCAGAGGAGGTGTGGTTCATCCTGCCTCACTAACAACCCTCTGAGTGAGACTCAGGAGGACGAGGATGAGGACGAGGCCTCCGTCTCCAGCACACCAAAGGTAACCATAGGAACCGTCTGCTTAGCTACACACTTAGCGTAGCTTTGCTGATAGCGTAGCTAGCTGCCACACTTAGCGTAGCTTTGCTGGTAGCGTAGCTAGCTGCCACACTTAGCGTAGCTTTGCTGGTAGCGTAGCTAGCTGCCACACTTAGCGTAGCTTGGCTGGTAGCGTAGCTAGCTGCCACACTTAGCGTAGCTTGGCTGGTAGCGTAGCTAGCTGCCACACTTAGCGTAGCTTTGCTGGTAGCGTAGCTAGCTGCCACACTTAGCGTAGCTTTGCTGGTAGCGTAGCTAGCTGCCACACTTAGCGTAGCTTGGCTGGTAGCTGACAAGAGACTTGTGGAGGATGAAAAACTATTTGATGTCAACAGATAATCCCATCTGAACGTGGGGAGGAGGAAGGAGAGGAAGAGGAGGAGGAAGAGGAGGAGGAGGAAGGAGAGAGGAGGTGGTGGAGGTGGAGCGTGTGGCTCCTACAGGATCCACCAGCAGCATCGCCGTCGACGAGCTGGACTTCTACCACCCAGATCCCTTCGTACACTGTGAGACTGAACGTACGTGTGTGATGGTGATGGTGATGATTGCGGTGATGTGGTGGTGATGATGATGATTATGATGAAGAGACGTACGGTATGTTTAGCTGTTTCCTTCTTTTACAGACAACCTTTTCAAGGATGACCTCTTCCCCAAGGCTGACACTTCTGGTGAGTGAAAACCTCATGCTCCATAAGCTCATCATATTTACACTCTGACTCCGCCCCTCTGACTCAAACTACTGCCCGATTGGTCCGTTTTTACTCCCCAGACGTCTTTGCCGACGACCCGTTCAAAGGCACCGACCCGTTCGCCGCAGACGTCCTGTTTCCCGAAGGGTCAGAGGTCACCGCCGAACCCCTCCCTGACTCCTCCTCCTCTCCGGAGGCGGGGCTTAACGACGATGGGGACACCAGCCTGTCCTGTGCGGAGCACAAGGCGTCGACGGGGACGCAGTGCTTTCGAGTCCGAGTTCCCAGACGAGGACGAGTCCAGCGACATCGAGATCAGCTACAGCCGGGAGGACTTGGATACGGTTGCAGCGGGCGACGACCCCGCCGCGGGCGAAGACGCCGAAACCCGATCCGTCGACGTCACGCAGCCCCTGGGATTCAAACCCATCCAAGTCCCTCGGACCATGTCCCTGGACACTCAGGCCAGCGACCAGGCGGGGCAGGAGGGATTCGAACCGTCGGTTCTGGACCCCAGCAGAACCACCAGGTCCAACACCTGGGCTTCTCAGCCCAACTACTCCACCGAGTCCGACCCTAACGGCTACGAGTTCGACATCAACGCCGTGTCGCCTCCCTCGGACATCGAAGAGCTCAGTCTGGGTTTGATGCCCGCCAACTACGATTCCGAGGCAGCTGGGTTCGAGTCCCGGCCAAACCCGGATTTCTCACCAGCCGATTCAGACACTCCGGACGTCTGCGACCTCGAGACACTCCCTGGGAGCGAGGAAGCGGGACCCGACTCAGACCAGCCCGAGTGCCTTGATGCCTCAAGCCCCACAGGGGGCGCCACCTCTGACGTCGCCGACCCGCCATCGGCTCACCTGGAGCCACAGGGCAGCGCGGAGCTGGGTGACGGCATCTCCTTCAACCGCTACGAGCGATCCGATTCGGGGCTGGACAGCGCCATCGGCCTTGACGCCCAGAGCGGCTCGGAACACAACAGTAAGTTCAGCTTCGGGACCAACAGCTTTGAGTTCTCCTCCGAGCCCAGTAACCAGGCCTCCTCGTTCGATCCGTACGGGTTCAAACTGAGCCCGGAACACAACAGCATCCAGGACATCCTCGACCCCGACAGTTCCGACGTCGGATCAGAACCTGGTAACCACGCCTCTTTCGAGTTCAAACCCTCTTCCCCCCAGCCCGACGACAGGGCCGCGACCTACGACCCCTACGGATTCGACCTCCTGCCTCAGAGCTCCCAGAGGGAGACCTCCGACCCGTACGGGTTCAAGCTCAGCCCGGAGACGGACGCTCTGCTCCACTTCGGCGGCAGCCCTGACGACCCCTACGACCCCCTCGAGGCCAACAACAACAACACTCCCTTCTCCGACATGGACCCTTTCGGCTTCGAGCCGCACCCACAACCCGACCAGTTCCCCGCTAGCAGCGACCAGTTCCCCCCTAGCAATGACCTCCTGGGACTGGAGCTCAGCAACACGGTGGCAGAAGAACACTGAGAGTAACTACCCCACGTCGGCCCGCGCCTCCTCCTCCACTTCTTCCTCCACAACAAACATGGCCGCCGGTATGGGCTGCGATCTGCTGGGAGGCGACCTGGACTCCGTGTTCGGGACAGGGGGTTTACGTGGCCTGTGACGACGTGGCAGACGACCTGGAGCCCTTCGAACACCGGGTGGGAAACCCCCGAGGGCCTCCCCTTGACAACCGGGTCGTCAGGGCGAGGGAGGCGGCCCACTCGGAGTCGTCCGACACGGTGGCCGACTGGATGACTGTCCGGGTCAGTGTGTCTCCTCACCATCTTTAGGATATTAATTGTGATGTTGATTGATTGAAATGATTCCGATTCATATAAATGTGAGTCTCCAAATGTGTACATCACCAGTGACGTGTGTTTTGGCATCTGTATCTTCCTCTTACAGTCGAATTCCAAGGAGTCGTTTGGTCCGGTCAACTCTCGCACACGCAGCCTGGACAAATGAACTCTCACCTCTGAGCTGTGGCGAGGTCACCTGACTTACAGAGATTCTGCAGGAGGGTCACGATGATAAAGAGGAGCGGGAGGAGACGAGCAGGAGAGAGGAGAAGGAGAGAGGAGAGAAAGGAGAGAGGAGAGAGGCCCTTCACTCCAAGTTGGCATGTCTAAAACTCAAACTGTTGATGTTTATTGAAATGACTACAAATTTCGGGAGGTTTGTTTGTAATAATCAAAGGGTTGTGGGAGGGTTGCTGTGATTTCAATTTTGAAGATAATAGCTGTTAGATGATATTAGTTGTTTTACAGTCCCGTAGTGTAGACTCCCTTTTAGAACTGGAGCCCTCGAGTTCTGGGCCTCAAGGGACAAGATCACTGGTCTGCGTCCGTCCAATAGAATTTCTCTGAAACTGTAAACAGGAAATGTTTTCTCACCTCTCAGCCAATCACTCTAGCCTCTCACCTTTAGCCAATCAGCGTTGAGGAGTGTGATAAGTCATGGTGGTTAACAGACGCTCATATCCATACCGATGTATCGAGTACACATAGAAGCCAAATGTAGAAATATAACTGCCTCCATTTTAAATAACATCAGGTGTGCTTATGACTGACTTCATGACACTGGTCCTCTTGAAGCCAGTGATGAAGCTCCGCCCCTTCCAGCCAGATGCCCCACCTCCTACACCATAAAGCTCCACCCCTTTAGCCATCTGCCCCTCCCTCTAATGCTTGAAGCTCCACCCCTTCCAGCCATCCACTCAACCCCTAAAGCATGAAGCCCCACCCCTTCTAACCAGTCACCCTGCCCCCTACAACACGAAGCTCCGCCCCCTTCTAATCAGTCACCCTGCCCCCTACAACACGAAGCCCCACCCCTTCTAATCAGTCACCCTGCCCCCTACAACACGAAGCTCCGCCCCCTTCTAATCAGTCACCCTGCCCCCTACAACACGAAGCTCCGCCCCCTACAACACGAAGCTCCGCCCCCTACAACACGAAGCTCCGCCCCCTTCTTGCCAAAGTACACACCAGGGTGGACCATTACATCCTTGCTTGGCTGGGGACAGCAGTTTGGACGGCTGCTCTCATGTACTAGACTGACTCTGTGCGTATATTATGGGACTGGGCTGGGTTAGGCTAGGCCATGGTACATTGTGGAGTCTACAATACAACTTTTGGCGTGTGTTTTGAGGCGTGGGGTGAGGGGAACAGGAAGGTAGGGCAAGTTCCGGGCAGCCAGGGCCACCTGAGCAATTTAAGATGATGAATAATTGAGTTGTTTTGAAGTGAAGCCAAGCGTAGTACCATAGTACAGTTATTATTCATGTCACGTACCTCTCGAACCTCAAACCCTCTCAAACCCTCTCAACAACCACAAACCACTCGCCCAGCTCAGCCCCTAACCCTCCGTCCGCACTTCCTGCATAGCTGGAGAGTTCTAAGCCAATCACGTGTGGGCATTTCCAACACAACTCCTGGCACCCAGAGAGCCCCATTACGTGTCACTTACGCCCAGCCGACCCTTGTGAGATCTGCTCAAGGCTCCGGGTGAGGGACTAGGGTCTGGATTGGGATTAGGCCGGATCTGCTTGGGTGCTTCTAAGCCAGAGCTCTCCAGCACTGCGCCTACGAGAGCCAATGTCCTGCAGGGTTTCGCTTCAACTCCAAACTAACCTGATTCTGATACTAGTATTCTAGTTGACAGGCTGAATCAGGTTAGTTTCAGATGTGTGTTGGAGCTTAACCACCTACAGCAGGGTAGTTTAGCTTCCCGTGAACAACACTGGAGCCTCCTGCTCTAAGCCATACTAACAGACTGTAAATACAACTTTTTTTCCAGTGCAATACCCACCAGAGCCAGCAGGGGGCAGTGTTGCTGTTACCATGAACATCCATGAACGCATCAAAGGTTGAGATGTTTTAATAATGACCAACCTTGCATACAAGTGTAGCTTAAATGTTCACCCGTTGAGATGTCTGTGTTGAATACTCACGTATGTGGTTAATACTGCCTCAGTCTATACTGTGTAAAAAAAAACACCAGTGGCCGGCTTGGTACAAACTAAGTGTTTTTTTCTAAAACTGCAGTTATAATGACACAGCAGATAAATTCTTATCAATAACAAGTACATTTCCTGTACAAAAATTGCATGAGAAACATCTGCTTCGACGCATAGATTAACAGAAAACACACAGCTAAATGGCCATGGTAGAGTAGCAATGCAAGTTCATTTTTATTTTGTAAACAAATGAAAAACGACGTTAAAAAATGTATCGATTCTGTGTTTGGGTGTATGCGCATCGTGTGGAGTGCGAGCCAAGCACAATATAGCCTAACGATGATTTCATACTGTTTTCTATATGTATTTCATGATTCTACATGATTCTACTCAAATTTATCATCAAAATAGGTTTTGATGAAGCACACAGAGAGGAACTTCCAGCCAGGAACAGCTGTGCGATTGATTTAGAAACCAAGGTGTTCGTTAAAACCATTTCTCATCTATTACCACGAACTGAATTGTCTCAACTTAACTTTTCAATTTATCTCACTCGCATCTGGAGAACTCGCATCCGACTTAACTTTAAAACCACACGTTACGTCACTTCCTCTCCAGGTGTTGTAATAACGATCTCCGGAGTCAGGGACTGCAGCACCAAAACACTTTGACAACATTCCAAACATAGACACTTCTAGAAGAAAATGATTCGGCTTGACAGACAAGGACCTAGACAGACAGACAGACAGACAGACAGACAGACAGACAGACAGACAGACAGACAGACAGGCAGGCAGGCAGGCAGGCAGGACAGGCAGGCAGGCAGGAATGCAGGCAGACAGACAGACAGGCGGGCAGACAGACAGACAGGCAGACAGGCAGACAGACAGGACAGACAGACAGACAGACAGACAGACAGACAGACAGACAGACAGACAGACAGACAGACAGACAGACAGACAGACAGACAGACAGACAGGGACAGGCAGGCAGGCAGGCAGGCAGAGTAAAACAAAGTATGATTTTTAACTAGGAAAGAAACATAGGAGATCCTGTACAGAAACTCCAACATTCATCACAAAGTCGTTATATCTACTACGTATAGGCTAATACTTGATAGATTACGTTTCCCAGTGCACATGACCATATAGCACAATATATAGGTCTTTATGTTTTATTTTGTGTATGTGTGTTTTATGTTTTATTTTATTTTGCACTTTAAAGACCATCAACGAGAATAGCAAGTATACTCTTTTCTGTGAATGGTGTTGTAACTGTTGTGTAATTGAAAGTGTCTGAACAAAAAGTTAATAAATTACTCCAACAGAACCGTCCAGTATGTGAGTGTGTATCAACGGCATTATTCAAATACCTCATATGTTAAAATAAGAGTATTTGTCATCCTAACTGAAGAAACACTTTTTCCCAGGTTGATGTAAACCGTTTTGTTTTGAGACACTGGACTTTATCACTGATACACAGAAAATGTATATGATGTAGCCTACGCATCTCTTTTTTAATGTTTTTAATTATTATTTATTTATTTTAATTATTGCCATACAGTAGCCTACGCATCTCAAGTTGATGCACCTGTATAAAACTACATCTTTGCGACTATTTTTACGACATGGGAGTATCCCGGAAACAGCTAGTTATGAACGCGGAGGCGGGGCTTACAGTGCTACGTCCACTGTCTGCTTCCACAGTCTCCACGGCAGCCAGCTCAGTACCCCGACCACAGAGATTTTGCAGTCTAGACCAACAAATGATGCTACGGCTTGGGCCTTCAACATAGCAAGCACTGTCAAAAAGCTAGTGCTAGCTGGCTCTTTAGTGAGCTTGCATATCAGCTAGCCAGCTAGCTTGTAATATCTCTGAATTTCGTCCACATCGAACAGCTAGCTAACTCGAGACACAAGAAGCATTGTAAGCTAAAATAGCCAGTTCACCCTAACGCGCATACACACACATCAACACGGCATTGATGGTGATGCATGCAAGTAAACAACCAAGACTCAGCGATGGGTAAGATAACCGTGATAACTAGCTAGATAAATATTGAATATAAAGTTGAAATTATTAACTTGGTTACTTACCTGCCTAGCCAGCCATTTATTGGCCAATACCGGCCAGCGAACGTACGCTTTTAGCTAACAGACTGCGCTAGCTAGCTAGCTAGTCGGCTATCTAACGTTACGTTAGCTGCAGAGTTCTAGTGATTTACTAGGGAGCTAAACGTTGTTAGCCACTTGTCTTGTTAGCATTGACGTTATTCTACAGTTCGATGTTTGTGCTAAATCAGTTTATTTATGTATTTGCAGGAGCAACGACCGAAGGGACTCGCAATCCTACCAGGTAACGTTAGTGCAACTTGCGTAGTAGCAAAGGCCAACACAGAAGATATAGCTACTAGCTTGTAATGCTAGCCAAATCTAGGCTCCGTCTATTTGCTGCGACGTTCCGTCAAACATTATGAAATTTACACAAAATTGACAGGCTAACGGTGATCCTTAAATCTAATCTAATTATATAGTATTTAGATTTGTGTGCAGCAGTTAGAATATTCACACAGATTTTAGTGGTTGGTTTAGTCAACTTAGAGCCAAACAAGGAAGGACTTTATTTCAGGAAATATCCTGAACCGGTAGTGAGCTAGCCGGCCACAGACGGGCCAAACTCGTAGTATCAATCCAACTCCCGGTAACATTTTACCGTATCTAAATAGCTAGCTAACGGTGATAGCTAGTTCACGTTAGCTAACATATCAACAACAGTGTTCGTTGAAGCTAGCTATCTTAGATTTAACATCCCCTTTCGTAATCTAGATCCTCAAAATGATTACAACTTGAGTCTCCTGTTGTAGGGTTCTCATGTAATGGAAATTGATTCTGTAGGCACAATATGACAACATTAACGTTGTTTAGAACCCCAACCTTGTTCAAAGAACGCTCAGCACCTCCAAAGTTCTGAAGATCTATGCACCAGTCAAGCACATCCACCCCCCCAAATCTAATGTGCTCTCCTGATCTAACTTCTGTATGTGTGTGTTCCTGTGTGTGTGTTCCTGTGTGTGTGTGTGTGTGTTCCTGTGTGTGTGTGTACCTGTGTGTGTTCCTGTGTGTGTGTGTTCCTGTGTGTGTGTGTGTGTGTTCCTGTGTGTGTGTGTACCTGTGTGTGTTCCTGTGTGTGTGTGTACCTGTGTGTGTTCCTGTGTGTGTGTGTACCTGTGTGTGTGTGTTCCTGTGTGTGTGTGTGTGTGTGTGTGTGTTCCTGTGTGTGTGTGTGTGTGTTCCTGTGTGTGTGTGTGTGTGTGTACCTGTGTGTGTGTGTGTGTGTGTGTACCTGTGTGTGTGTGTACCTGTGTGTGTGTGTACCTGTGTGTGTGTGTGCCTGTGTGTGTGTACCTGTGTGTGTGTGTGTGTGTGTGTTCCTGTGTGTGTGTGTGTGTGTGTTCCTGTGTGTGTGTGTGTGTGTGTGTGTCACAGACCCATAAGTCTCAGCCAAAGCCCAGCCAGTCTGCCACCCTTCATCGTCATGACAAGCTGCGAGACGCGTCCTCGGACCCCACGCCGCCCTACAAGATGCTGCGACGCTCAGAGGACAGCCCCGTCATCCGGCACGGCGCCGACGCCACCGGCCAGGGCAAGCCCAAGGCCTCCCACGCCCCCGGCAGGGGCAAAGACGGCGGTAAGCTGGCGAGCGTGAGCCTAGCGTGCGTGAGTCCGTCCTCTGAGAGACGCTCAGAGTGAGGGATGGAACTCTCTGGAAGAACGTAGCCTGGTTAGGTGACATTTAGTTGACTGGCGCTTTGTAGGGGGTGCTCAGATGGCTGAGCGGTTAGGGAGTCGGGCTATTAATCAGAAGGTTGTTGGTTTCGATGGGCAAGGCAGTTCACCCTACTTGCCTCGGGGAGAATGTCCCTGTACACACTAAGTCGCTCTGGATAAGAGCGTCTGCTAAATGACTAAATGTAAATGTAGGGGTGGGGGAAGCTCAGGGGTTAGAGGACTTGATAGCAGATCGAGGTTGCCGGTTCAAATTCTCTCCTCGTTTATTATTATTTAATGTCCCTGTAGTAGGGCTTCTTGCGGGTCTTTTGTTGTGTTTAACTGAGGCCTCGTCCTTCCTGGATGTGCTGGTGGTCTGACTGCTGTGTTGGGTTACAGCAGGGGGGTAGGCAACCCTGGTCCTAGAGAGCCGCTGTCCTGCATGTTCTAGATGTTTCCCTGCTCCAGCACACCTGGTTCAACTGAATGGGTTGTTATCAAGCTCTGTGGAAGCCGGGTAACGACCATTCATTTGAATCAGGTGTGCTGGAGCAGGGAAACATCTAGAACATGCAGGACAGCGGCTCTCTAGGACCAGGGTTGCCTACCCCTGGGTTACAGGGACCTGTACCTCTCCTGAGGGTTAGGGTTAGTGCTGGGGGATTCTCTGACTGCTGTGTCTGGTTTCAGGGACCAGTACCTCTCCTGAGGAGAACAACCACACCTCCCATCACAGCTCAGACTCTCACTCCAGCCAGAACAAGTCTTCAGACAGGGTGAGGCCCTCAGCATACAGCCTCTCTCACACACACAGCATGTCCTCTCTCACACACACACACACACACACACACACCACACACACACACACACCACACACACACACACACACACACACACACACACACACACACACACACACAGAGCACGTCCTCTCTCACACACACACACAGCACGTCCTCACACACACACACACACACACACACACACACACACACACACACACACACCCACACACACACACCACACACACACCACACACACACACACACCACACACACACACACACACACACACACACACACACACACACACACACACACCACACATCCTCCAAGCCCTAAACAAGTTTGTGTAATCGTGCCATTATCCTAAAGGTAAACTGATGAATGTTATTTCTGCTTTCTCTCTTTCTCTTCTGTTTCTCTTTACATCTCTCCTCCACCTGTCCTTCTCCACCTGTCCTCCTCCACCTGTCCTCCTCCACCTGTCCTCCTCCACCTGTCCTCCTCCACCTGTCCTCCTCCACCTGTCCTCCTCCACCTGTCCTCCTCCACCTGTCCTCCTCCACCTGTCCTCCTCCACCTGTCCTCCTCCACCTGTCCTCCTCCACCTGTCCTCCTCCACCTGTCCTCCTCCACCTGTCCTCCTCCACCTGTCCTCCTCCACCTGTCCTCCTCCACCTGTCCTCCTCCACCTGTCCTCCTCCATCTGTCCTCCTCCACCTGTCCTCCACCACCTGTCCTCCTCCACCTGTCCTCCTCCACCTGTCCTCCTCCACCTGTCCTCCTCCATCTGTCCTCCTCCACCTGTCCTCCTCCACCTGTCCTCCTCCACCTGTCCTCCTCCACGTGTCCTCTCTCTTCACCCCTTCCCTCACCTCCTCTCCATCTCTCTGCCTCTTTTTATTATCTCTGTTGACCTCTCTCTCTCTTCACCCTCTCTCTCCTCTCTCTCTCTTCACCCTCTCTCTCTCTCCTCTCTTTTCACCCTCTCTCTCTCTCTCTCTCTCTCTCCTCTCTCTCTCCTTCAGCCTCACGAGCCAGCAGATGACTGGTCAGAGCACATCAGCTCGTCTGGGAAGAAGTACTACTATAACTGTAGAACTGAGGTGTCGCAGTGGGAGAAGCCCAAGGACCTGCTGGAGAGGTAGGCCTGCACCCTCCTCCGTGTCTCTGGGCCTACACACCTCCCTGCTCCTCCCTCCCTGTCTCTGGGCCTACACACCTCCCTTTCTCTGGTCCTACACACCTCCCTGCTCCTCCCTCCCTGTCTCTGGGCCTACACACCTCCCTTTCTCTGGTCCTACACACCTCCCTGCTCCTCCCTCCCTGTCTCTGGTCCTACACACCTCCCTGTCTCTGGTCCTACACACCTCCCTGCACCTCCCTCCCTGTCTCTGCACCTCCCTCCCTGTCTCTGCACCTCCCTCCCTGTCTCTGGGCCTACACACCTCCCTGTCTCTGGTCCTACACACCTCCCTGCACCTCCCTCCCTGTCTCTGCACCTCCCTCCCTGTCTCTGCACCTCCCTCCCTGTCTCTGGGTCTACACACCTCCCTGTCTCTGGTCCTACACACCTCCCTGCACCTCCCTCCCTGTCTCTGCACCTCCCTCCCTGTCTCTGGGTCTACACACCTCCCTGCACCTCCCTCCCTGTCTCTGCACCCCCCTCCCTGTCTCTGGGTCTACACACCTCCCTGTCTCTGGGCCTACACACCTCCCTGCTCCTCCCTCCCTGTCTCTGGGTCTACACACCTCCCTGTCTCTGGGCCTACACACCTCCCTGCTCCTCCCTCCCTGTCTCTGGGTCTACACACCTCCCTGCACATCCCTCCCTGTCTCTGCACCTCCCTCCCTGTCTCTGGCCCCCACTAGCTCCCTCTAGGCAGAAAGTTAAATGCGTGTTTCCATCCAGAGAGCAGAGACCAAAGGATCCTGCCAAGATGGCGTCCAACAGTTTCCCCAAGGACCGGGACTACAGACGAGAGGCCTTGCAGGAGGGAGCCACAGCAAGTAAGACTGCCACAGACTGCTGTTGGTTTATGGGAAATGTTGTGTTTTAATTTTGGGAGGGGATCTGAGATGACAACTATAGTCAACCTAGCGTTTTGTATTGCTTGTGTGGGTGGTTATGGCGTTTTTTGACGAATCGTTTGAGACGGTGGACGTCCCACTGTGTTCAGGTTCTTCATCTGACTCTCTCCCTCCATCTCCCTCTCCTACCCTCTCCTCCCTCTCTCCTACCCTCTCCCTCCCTCTCTACCCCCCTCTCCCTCCTTCTCTACCCCCCTCCCTCCTACCCTCTCCCTCTCTACCCCCCTCCCTCTCTACCCCTCCTCCCTCCACAGAATCCTCTTCAGGAGGAGACAAGCCTTCCTCCCACGCTGCTTCCTCTCAGTCCTCGTCTGCTCCTCAGGGCCTAAACCCCGCCTCCGGCCCCTCCCCTTCCACCTCCACTTCCTCCTCCGCATCCCAGCCGTCCCCGGCTGTCCAATCACAGTCGTCGGCCCTGCTCCAGGACCCCGCCCTCCTGCGTCAGCTCCTCCCAGCGCTGCAGGCCACGCTGCAGATGAACAACGGCAGCGTGGACATGGCCAAGATCAACGAGGGTGAGGGGCTACATCCCACGGCAACGATATAGCAACACCACAGCAACGTTATAGTGATGCCACAGCAACGTTATAGCGATGCTACAGCAACGTTATAGTGATGCTACAGCAACGTTATAGCAATGCTACAGCAATGTTATAGCAATGCTACAGCAACGTTATAGCAATGCTACAGCAACATTATAGTGATGCTACAGCAACGTTATAGCGATGCTATGGCAACGTTAGAGCGATAATACAGCAACGTTATAGCGATGCTACAGCAACATTATAGCGATGCTACAGCAACATTATAGCAATGTCACGGCAACTCCATAGCGACGCTACGGCAACTCCATAGCGACGCTACACTACACTGCTTACGCTGCTCCGCAGAGACAGTAACTGAAGTTTTAGTTTGGGTGGACTTGCTGACTGAGGGTACATGAACTGTTCCCTGAAGACAGTTTGGTGTGCTGAGAAGGCAGATATTGTTCACCAGGTTGTGACTAAGCTCTTCCTGCCTGATGGCTTACGATGTGTGCGCTCGTTATTAAGACCCAAGTCCCTAGACAGGGGACAGATCTGGGGACGAAGACCAGTCCTCCTCCAACACAAGCATCCTGACCTCTGACAGGATGAGAACATGCTGTAGTTAGTATCTGATGTGACAGGGTGAGAACATGCTGTAGTTAGTATCTGATGTGACAGGGTGAGAACATGCTGTAGTTAGTATCTGATGTGACAGGGTGAGAACATGCTGTAGTTAGTATCTGATGTGACAGGGTGAGAACATGCTGTAGTTAGTATCTGATGTGACAGGGTGAGAACATGCTGTAGTTAGTATCTGATGTGACAGGGTGAGAACATGCTGTAGTTAGTATCTGATGTGACAGGGTGAGAACATGCTGTAGTTAGTATCTGATGTGACAGGGTGAGAACATGCTGTAGTTAGTATCTGATGTGACAGGGTGAGAACATGCTGTAGTTAGTATCTGATGTGACAGGGTGAGAACATGCTGTAGTTGGTATCTGATGTGACAGGGTGAGAACATGCTGTAGTTAGTATCTGATGTGACAGGATGAGAACATGCTGTAGTTAGTATCTGATGTGACAGGGTGAGAACATGCTGTAGTTAGCATCTGATGTGACAGGGTGAGAACATGCTGTAGTTAGTATCTGATGTGACAGGGTGAGAACATGCTGTAGTTAGTATCTGATGTGAGGACATGCTGTAGTTAGTATCTGATGTGACAGGGTGAGAACATGCTGTAGTTAGTATCTGATGTGACAGGGTGAGAACATGCTGTAGTTAGTATCTGATGTGACAGGGTGAGAACATGCTGTAGTTAGTATCTGATGTGACAGGGTGAGAACATGCTGTAGTTAGTATCTGATGTGACAGGGTGAGAACATGCTGTAGTTAGTATCTGATGTGACAGGGTGAGAACATGCTGTAGTTAGTATCTGATGTGACAGGGTGAGAACATGCTGTAGTTAGTATCTGATGTGACAGGGTGAGAACATGCTGTAGTTAGTATCTGATGTGACAGGGTGAGAACATGCTGTAGTTAGTATCTGATGTGACAGGGTGAGAACATGCTGTAGTTGGTATCTGATGTGACAGGGTGAGAACATGCTGTAGTTAGTATCTGATGTGACAGGGATGAGAACATGCTGTAGTTAGTATCTGATGTGACAGGGTGAGAACATGCTGTAGTTAGCATCTGATGTGACAGGGTGAGAACATGCTGTAGTTAGTATCTGATGTGACAGGGTGAGAACATGCTGTAGTTAGTATCTGATGTGACAGGGTGAGAACATGCTGTAGTTAGTATCTGATGTGACAGGGTGAGAACATGCTGTAGTTAGTATCTGATGTGAGAACATGCTGTAGTTAGTATCTGATGTGAGAAAATGCTGTAGTTAGTATCTGATGTGACAGGGTGAGAACATGCTGTAGTTAGTATCTGATGTGACAGGGTGAGAACATGCTGTAGTTAGTATCTGATGTGAGAACATGCTGTAGTTAGTATCTGATGTGACAGGGTGAGAACATGCTGTAGTTAGTATCTGATGTGACAGGGTGAGAACATGCTGTAGTTAGTATCTGATGTGACAGGGTGAGAACATGCTGTAGTTAGTATCTGATGTGACAGGGATGAGAACATGCTGTAGTTAGTATCTGATGTGACAGGGTGAGAACATGCTGTAGTTGGTATCTGATGTGAGAACATGCTGTAGTTAGTATCTGATGTGACAGGGTGAGAACATGCTGTAGTTAGTATCTGATGTGACAGGGTGAGAACATGCTGTAGTTAGTATCTGATGTGACAGGGTGAGAACATGCTGTAGTTGGTATCTGATGTGACAGGGTGAGAACATGCTGTAGTTAGTATCTGATGTGACAGGGTGAGAACATGCTGTAGTTAGTATCTGATGTGACAGGGTGAGAACATGCTGTAGTTAGTATCTGATGTGACAGGGATGAGAACATGCTGTAGTTAGTATCTGATGTGACAGGGTGAGAACATGCTGTAGTTAGTATCTGATGTGAGGGTGAACATGCTGTAGTTAGTATCTGATGTGAGAACATGCTGTAGTTAGTATCTGATGTGACAGGGTGAGAACATGCTGTAGTTAGTATCTGATGTGACAGGGTGAGAACATGCTGTAGTTAGTATCTGATGTGACAGGGTGAGAACATGCTGTAGTTAGTATCTGATGTGACAGGGTGAGAACATGCTGTAGTTAGTATCTGATGTGACAGGGTGAGAACATGCTGTAGTTAGTATCTGATGTGACAGGGTGAGAACATGCTGTAGTTAGTATCTGATGTGACAGGGTGAGAACATGCTGTAGTTAGTATCTGATGACAGGGTGAGAACATGCTGTAGTTAGTATCTGATGTGAGAACATGCTGTAGTTAGTATCTGATGTGACAGGGTGAGAACATGCTGTAGTTAGTATCTGATGTGAGAACATGCTGTAGTTAGTATCTGATGTGACAGGGTGAGAACATGCTGTAGTTAGTATCTGATGTGACAGGGTGAGAACATGCTGTAGTTAGTATCTGATGTGACAGGGTGAGAACATGCTGTAGTTAGTATCTGATGTGACAGGGTGAGAACATGCTGTAGTTAGTATCTGATGTGACAGGGTGAGAACATGCTGTAGTTAGTATCTGATGTGACAGGGTGAGAACATGCTGTAGTTAGTATCTGATGTGACAGGGTGAGAACATGCTGTAGTTAGTATCTGATGTGACAGGGTGAGAACATGCTGTAGTTAGTATCTGATGTGACAGGGTGAGAACATGCTGTAGTTAGTATCTGATGTGACAGGGTGAGAACATGCTGTAGTTAGTATCTGATGTGACGGGTGAGAACATGCTGTAGTTAGTATCTGATGTGACAGGGTGAGAACATGCTGTAGTTAGTATCTGATGTGACAGGGTGAGAACATGCTGTAGTTAGTATCTGATGTGACAGGGTGAGAACATGCTGTAGTTAGTATCTGATGTGACAGGGTGAGAACATGCTGTAGTTAGTATCTGATGTGACAGGGTGAGAACATGCTGTAGTTAGTATCTGATGTGACAGGATGAGAACATGCTGTAGTTAGTATCTGATGTGACAGGATGAGAACATGCTGTAGTTAGTATCTGATGTGACAGGGTGAGAACATGCTGTAGTTAGTATCTGATGTGACAGGGTGAGAACATGCTGTAGTTAGTATCTGATGTGACAGGGTGAGAACATGCTGTAGTTAGTATCTGATGTGACAGGGTGAGAACATGCTGTAGTTAGTATCTGATGTGACAGGGTGAGAACATGCTGTAGTTAGTATCTGATGTGACAGGGTGAGAACATGCTGTAGTTAGTATCTGATGTGACAGGGTGAGAACATGCTGTAGTTAGTATCTGATGTGACAGGGTGAGAACATGCTGTAGTTAGTATCTGATGTGACAGGGTGAGAACATGCTGTAGTTAGTATCTGATGTGACAGGGTGAGAACATGCTGTAGTTAGTATCTGATGTGACAGGGTGAGAACATGCTGTAGTTAGTATCTGATGTGACAGGGTGAGAACATGCTGTAGTTAGTATCTGATGTGACAGGGTGAGAACATGCTGTAGTTAGTATCTGATGTGACAGGGTGAGAACATGCTGTAGTTAGTATCTGATGTGACAGGGTGAGAACATGCTGTAGTTAGTATCTGATGTGACAGGGTGAGAACATGCTGTAGTTAGTATCTGATGTGACAGGGTGAGAACATGCTGTAGTTAGTATCTGATGTGACAGGGTGAGAACATGCTGTAGTTAGTATCTGATGTGACAGGGTGAGAACATGCTGTAGTTAGTATCTGATGTGACAGGGTGAGAACATGCTGTAGTTAGTATCTGATGTGACAGGGTGAGAACATGCTGTAGTTAGTATCTGATGTGACAGGGTGAGAACATGCTGTAGTTAGTATCTGATGTGACAGGGTGAGAACATGCTGTAGTTAGTATCTGATGTGACAGGGTGAGAACATGCTGTAGTTAGTATCTGATGTGACAGGGTGAGAACATGCTGTAGTTAGTGACAGGATGAGAACATGCTGTAGTTAGTATCTGATGTGACAGGGTGAGAACATGCTGTAGTTAGTATCTGATGTGAGAACATGCTGTAGTTAGTATCTGATGTGACAGGGTGAGAACATGCTGTAGTTAGTATCTGATGTGACAGGGTGAGAACATGCTGTAGTTAGTATCTGATGTGAGAACATGCTGTAGTTAGTATCTGATGTGACAGGATGAGAACATGCTGTAGTTGGTATCTGATGTGACAGGATGAGAACATGCTGTAGTTAGTATCTGACTCTGCTGGTTACTGGAGGTGGAGATCTTCCAGAGAGGGTCTGTCGGGGGTTAGAGAAAGCGTTTGTTGTCCTGTTTGGGGTTTGACTGTCCAGATTCCAAGATAGAAATCCTGAGGTCTTTACACACCAGGGGAGGGGAGGGTCCTGAACTGTAGTTGTCAAGTATTCATTATCTGTAATGTTTTTGTATGTATGTCGCTACACTGGTTAGATAATGTCCATCATGCATTCTGGACTTAACATGAGACCAGTCTTTCTGAAATGTTCTCAAGTTGCTTGGTTGTATAACACTGCTTATGAAAACCACTGGTCACTCACAACTCTCTCCTCCCTCTCTCTCTCTCTCTCTGGCTACCTGTGTGTCTCTGTCTGTGTCTCTTTGTGTGCGTCTCTGTGTGTGTCTCTGTGTGTGTGTGTGTCTCCAGTTCTAGCAGCAGCAGTTACCCAAGCTTCCTTACAGTCGATGCTTCATAAGCTCCTCACTTCTGGACCATCAGCTTTCAACATCACTGCTCTGCTTTCCCAGGCTGCCCAGCACTCCAACCAAGGTACGGCCCTCTGTCCCAGCCCTCTGTCTCAGCCCTGTGTGTGTGAGAGAGAGAGAGAGAGAGAGGGAGTGTGTGTGTGAGAGAGGGAGTGTGTGTGTGTGTGAGAGAGGGAGTGTGTGTGTTTAGCACCTCGTTTGAAGAGAATATCTCTTTCTCAGTCCATCATAGGTAGCTTGGTTGCTCACGTGTTAAAATTGAATTTCTCTTGAGTCTTGTGTGTGTGTGTTATCCACTCCTGTTTGATGAGATGATGTTGTCCTAGAAAAACAGTGTTGCTCTCCTGTTGAGAACATGTGTCTCTCTCCTCTAACCCCACCCAGCCCAGCCGCCCCAGCCAGTCCCCCCTGTCCCTGAGCTCCGAGGCCACCTCCCCCCGGCCCTACATCTCCCCCAGGAACGGCACTCCTCAGACCAGCCTCCTGGCCAGCCACAAGCCCCTGCTCTCCATGGCCCCCGCCGCCTCTCAGCCCAGGGTGAGCCCCCCCTCTGTCTCTGGTCACATGACGCCTGGTCACATGACGCCTGGTCACATGACGCCTGAACACGCCTGGTCTGGAGTGTGTGGGATGTGTTGCGTGACGATGTGTAATATATGGCCCCATCCCCCCCCCAGGTGAGCTCGTCGTCAGGTAAGCCGGGAGCAGCATCCTCCCAGCCCCCACCTGAGAAAAGACCAGAGGACCCCAGGACCCTGCTGCAGAGGAGGTAACCCTGGCAACCTGCTGCCTCCCTCAACTCCGTCTCACTGCTGTGTGTCTGAATGATGACCAGGTGACAGCGCTGATCCTGACTCCACATCTCTTGCTGTCGCTCAACCTCTCCCCCCCTCGCCCTCTCCCTCTCACTCTCCCGCTCACCCTCCCCGTCTCCCTCTCCCTCTCCCTCTCCCTCTCCCTCTCCCTCTCCCTCTCCCTCTCCCTCTCCCTCTCCCTCTCCCTCTCCCTCTCCCTCTCCCTCTCCCCTCTCCCTCTCCCTCTCCCTCTCCCTCTCCCTCTCCCTCTCCCTCTCCCTCTCCCTCTCCCTCTCCTCTCCCCGCAGTAGTCCCTCTCCAGGACCAAACCACGTATCAGCGTCAGGAGGCCTCCCGACCCCGCCCCCCTCCTCTGCCCAGGGCCACGCCCCTGGCCACGCCCCCGGCTCCTTCACCCCCTCCCTGGTGGCCCACTTTGATGAGAAGCTCATCAGACACGTGCAGGGCTGGCCGGCAGAGCACCTGGAGAAACAGGTAGGAGGAGGAGGGGAGGGGGAGGAGGAGGGGAGAAGGGGGGCAGGGGGAGGAGGGGAGGGCTGGCCGGCAGAGCACCTGGAGAAACAGGTAGGAGGGGAGGGGGGGAGAGGAGGAGGAGTGGGAGGAGGGAGAGGAGGGGCAAGGGGAGGAGGAGGGGCAGGGGGAGGAGGGAGAGGAGGAGAGGAGGGGCAGTGGGAGGAGGGAGGAGGGGCAGGGGGAGGAGAGGGAGGAGGGGGAGGGGAGGGGAGGAGAGGAGAGGGAGGGAAAAGGTCAACTAGTATGTTTTATAAGAGTTTGGTTTGGATATTATTGACAACTCCTGTCTCCTCCATTCTCCTCCCCCCTCCAGGCGTCACGGTTACGTGAGGACGCCCACAACATGGGGAGTCTGTACATGTCTGAGATCTGCACCGAGCTCAAGAACCTGCGCTCCCTGGTCCGGGTGTGTGAGATCCAGGCGACGCTGAGGGAGCAGAGGTGAGGGGACGCCACACACACACACATGCTACACACACGCTACACACACATGCTACACACACACACACACACACACACACACATATGCTACACACACCACTGTTGTCTCTCTCTCTCTCCTAAACGATCTCTGTTGTCTCTCTGTCTCTCCTAAATGATGTCTGTTGTCTCTCTCTCTCTCTCTCTCTCTCTCCTAAGTGATCTCTGTTGTCTCTCTCTCTCTCTCTCCTAACTGATCTCTGTTGTCTCTCTCTCTCTCCTAACTGATCTCTGTTGTCTCTCTCTCTCTCTCCTAAATGATCTCTGTTGTCTCTCTCTCTCTCTCCTAACTGATCTCTGTTGTCTCTCTCTCTCTCTCTCCTAACTGATCTCTGTTGTCTCTCTCTCTCTCTCCTAAATGATCTCTGTTGTCTGTCTCTCTCTCTCTCCTAAATGATCTCTGTTGTCTCTCTCTCTCTCTCCTAACTGATCTCTGTTGTCTCTCTCTCTCTCCTAACTGATCTCTGTTGTCTCTCTCTCTCTCTCTCTCCCCTAACTGATCTCTGTTGTCTCTCTCTCTCTCTCTCCTAACTGATCTCTGTTGTCTCTCTCTCTCTCTCCTAAATGATTTCTGTTGTCTCTCTCTCTCCTAAGTGATCTCTGTTGTCTCTCTCTCTCTCTCTCTCTCCCTCTCTCTCTCTCCTAACTGATCTCTGTTGTCTCTCTCTCTCTCTCCTAACTGATCTCTGTTGTCTCTCTCTCTCTCTCTCCTAACTGATCTCTGTTGTCTCTCTCTCTCTCTCTCTCTCTCCTAACTGATCTCTGTTGTCTCTCTCTCTCTCTCTCTCCTAAATGATCTCTGTTGTCCTCTCTCTCTCTCTCTCTCCTAACTGATCTCTGTTGTCTCTCTCCCTGCAGATCCTGTTCCTCCGGCAGCAGAGTAAGGAGCTGGACAAGCTGAAGAACCAGAACTCCTACATGGTCTGAGTCTGGAGACTCTGTCACTTCCTGTCTGGAGACTGTCACTTCCTGTCTGGGCTGGGCACACCACACCACACACACACACACCACTATACACACACACACAGATCACACACATACACATATACATACATACAAATCTTCAACATTATACAAATATAAAAGCTACAGATCACACCCCAGACAGACTGACAGACATCCAGACGGCAGACAGACAGACGGACGGCTGCTGGGAGCCCCGCCTCCCCTAGCCTCAGCTTTCCCCTCCTGGGGACACAGAGAGGATGGGGCTGGGGGCGAGAGAGGGAGACGATGCCTGGCCCCTCTCTCGCTGAACACGAACATTTGGGCCCCTGTCAGTGTAGTGCTCTGTGCTAGCTGTCCATGTTGTATAAATTGTTCCTGTGAAACTGAAGTTGTGGTTGGAGAGGCGTTTATGGACGGAGGGATGGAGAGGGAAGGGAGTGTGGACATGCTGCTGATGAGCAGGGGTGCCCACTAGATCCTGAAGAAGAAGACATCCTTCTGTTCTTCTCTCTCTCTCTCTCTCTCTTCCTCCCTCCTTCCCTCCACGCTGTCTCTCTCTGTCCTGGAGGAACTCTCTCTGCCGAGTTCTTTCATCTTTGCCTTCTGGAGTCGTGCAATGAACTGTGGGACTCTTGGACGTCGACCATCTTATTTCAGAAGCTGGGAATCACAAGCGGCTTTTTCTCTCCCGGGTCACATGACTGAGTCACACGACTGAGTCACACGACTGAGTCACATGACTGAGTCACATGATGCAGGGTTCTGGAGGGAGTCGCCCAGAGGAGGAAGTGGTCTCCCAGCTGAAAGCATCGAGCCAGATCAGTGACGTGGAGTCCCCCAGCCTCACCACAAACATCTTGATTTGACCAGTTTTGGGTCCAGAGATCTTCTTTGGCAGGCGCCATCTTTCTTAGTAGGCTTCTGAGTAGGATAGTGAGTGATTGGTCCTTCTCAGGCTTTGGTGGGTGGCGATTGGTCCAGCCTGCGCTGCGTAGTCTGTGATTGGTCCAAAGCTCTCTGCGTCACGGAAACTGACCGTACGGACTTCCTGTGGCGGAGTAACATCGACCAGACCTGCCCTCAATACAGAAATACTTAAGGTGCCCTTGGTTTAGGTTGGGAAGAGACAATGGAACCGATGCAATAGCCCCAAAGGTGCTGACTCTGCATGAGGTCACTGAAAACAAGTGCACCCCCCCCACCAGACCTAGCTGCTCTCACAGATCTGCTTGCTGATTGGTTAATTTACCTGCTACTTTATGTTGTTGTTGCTTTTGTCCTTTTCTTCGTTGGTGGTCGAGATCTTTCTGTTACTGTCTTAATTCAGTATTTCATTCCTTCTGTGGCAGTTTTCTCCTGAGAACGTCGAGAGAAAAGAACTGTAAAGGCTTGTTAGTTTTCACAGTCATGTAAACTTAAATTATTATTATTGCACATTGTTGACTGCGTCCTTGTGAAGATGATGGAAACTTATTTGTAGCTCTCTTTTTTTTTGCCTCTTTGTTTTTGTTGTTATAATTTTTTTGGTTGATGATGAACTCACTTTCCCCCCCCCCGGACTAGGACAGCGAAGGCCGCTGTGAAGCCGCTAGTCTCTAACGAACTCTAGTCGACGTTTGCTACCTTTTTATAGGGTTCATGATGAAATAATGTACTTTTTATATGGAAACATTCACATAGAAATGATGTTATATCTCCTCCTCTTCCATGGAACCTTAGAAGGTCCAGTCTTTGATGGGCCGAGCGGGCGAAACCATCCGGAACACACTAGAACACGGCTTGTCTCTCTAGAACCGAACGCTACCGGCCCTATTCCTGGAAAGCTACGCCGTCTTTGGAAATCCAAGCTCCAGCCACTTTCCCTCACCATTCAGCTCTAGCTCTCTGGAGCTAACCCGCAGGGTAACTTGCCTAACTAACCAGCTGGTTGAGATAACTAGCGAGATAACTGGGGCGGAAAGACGAAGACATCCGCACAGCTCTCCAGGAAAGGCGGTTTGGCAGCCCGGTGCTACGGGGATCGACATTTCAACCTAACGCGAGGACCTCCGTCTCCCAGGAACCGTGACATTGTAGTCACGGGGGAGACACGGGCCTGCGGCGGTGGTCTAACGGATAGCTGTAGTTTTTAGTGATGAGCAGACGGAGGTTTGTGTGTGGAGTGGAGAGAGGCATCGATTTGTATATTATTTCATAAAAGTATATGAGAATAAAACGAGAGAGAAAAAATCTACCAAGGTCTTGTGTTTTTTTTTCCAGGGACCGTTTTTTACATTTAGCCTATTATGGCGGAGACGATTCAGAAAGAGTTGTAGCTAGAGTAACCTTGGATACAAGGTAACTAACTCAACTTGCTGAAACCTTGAAAGAACATCTTTCAGTTTAATGTTAGCTACTCCTGTGGTCTTTATAACTATTTGTAAGGAACCGTCCTTGAACGATCAAATTGAACTGTGAGTGTAGCCTTTACATTTAACATCCCTATTCATTTAGCAGATGCCTTTATTCAAAACAACTGCCGTTTAGAAAGTGTAGCAGAAAATCAAGGTTAGGCTAGACGATGTAAGTTTCAGTGCAACTATAAAATCTCAATGCCAGCATCGAGCTACAGTAGCCTATAGCCTATGCGAACCAAACTACCAATATTACAATGTTAAACTTAAGTTTAAGTTAAACTGGACTACTTTCCCCTCACCGAAGAGACACTTCTAGGGGCTGGTTGGTAGATCATTGACCTGACACCGGTTTCGCACCTCAGATCATCGATGTTTTCCGTAGCGAAACACACAACATGCACACACGAGGTCTGTGTCAACATTCGTCACCACAGATCACTGCTAATTGCTCTTCTAAGTCAATAGACTGATTTATTGTCTCCCGAAGCATGAAGACTGATAACGTGCATGCTAAGTTTTCTCCAGATTTGTTTTTGTTTTCAAGACGGATGCAGTTAATAATGCAGTTGTGTTTTCTTTTGTATCGTTCATTAAGATGGATAGATGTTCCGTATTAATGACGTCTTAAATCCCTGCAATGTCTTTATTTGACACTAGATAGCAATGTTGAGCTTGCCGTTACTCCCAACTACTACTTCCTGGTCCAGTCAAATCCAAATTATAAATCAGGTGGCTAGTTTGATCGCAAATCTAGGGGTGATCAAGTTCCCGAAAACTTTAATAACGGCTTTGCTGAATTGTCAATAGCACCTACGTTCTCTGATTAGTCAAATATTTTCAAAGTAAGCTATTTTGAGCAGCTTGAATTTTACTGTACGAATTGTGTACTAAACAAATCAACTAATTAAAATTTAAATATGAAGTATCCTTTTAAAATTCTAAACACTGTCATTGATTTGCTTCCATGTACAGTATGATGGTGTTGAGTTATGATCGACCCCTTCCTCCGCGGGACCCTTCCTCCTCCGGACCCCCCTCCAACACCACAAAAATATCTTTGTGGAATTAGGGCATCGCTGGATCAACAGACGCCCCCTCCCCCCTCCCTCCTGGGACGTGAAGAGATGGACGTGAGCTGACCACAGGAACCTGCTGTGGGCCAAACGTCCATAACTCAGCATGGACAGAGCTTTAACCACAAACAGTAACGATTCAGTTAGTTTACGATCTGTACAGTACACACACAGTACATTCATGTTTGATGTGTTTTATTTGATTATCTGTCAGCCAGACAGCTATGCTTTAGCTATCCACAACTCAACTTTACATGGACCATTCAATTAACACAAAATTATAAAATATATGCCTGAAATTGCTTATAGCAAGTAGCAGCCAGGCCGTGTTCACACCTGACCTCTTTTTTTAGAAAAAACGCTGCCTCCAGCGCCTTTTGAGCGCCTTTTCAGAAAAGCGCTGGCTGACGTCAAGATATTCTGTATTTGTCAACGTACGTCAGCTGAGCTATTAGCCCGAAAGCTAACGTTATGCTAGCAAGATTCAAAGGCAATAACATTGTTTACGGTTGACAAACAGTCAATATAATTTTACAGTATGTTTGACAAGAAGATTTGCTAGCTAACCAGCCACGTCACTGTCCCAAAATCAATATCAAGATTCTCACGAACAAAGTACTAGACTAGTCTAGGCTACGGCCGCAGCCTGTGTAGAGAGTGGAAGCAAATGGATGTGAGCTGATCGCATCAGTATATTACAGTATATTTTATTACTCATGTCGAATAATTCGAGTAGTACGAACGGCGATTATAAGTGCTTCGACCGGTATCTTGTCCATCTTTTTTCGTTTATTTTAGGGGCACCGGTAACTACGGTAGAAAGGTTACTAGGAAGGTACACGCGTATCCTACTTTCCTCGTCCTGATTGGTCAGCTGTCAAAAAGGCGCTTAACGTCACCCAGCGCTTTTCTGAAAGTTGAGAAAATTGAACTCGAAAGGCGTCGGGCTCAGCTCCTTTTTAGAAGTTTTTCAAAAGGCGGCCGCTTTTTCAAAAGGCGTCCGCCTTTTTCCTTTTCCCATAGAGTTGCATGTAAAAGGCGCTGGAGGCAGCGTTTTTTTCTAAAAAAGAGGTCAGGTGTGAACACGGCCTAACTGAAGCTGAATTGGGGGTCAAATCCACCTTGTATTTTAAACGAAAGCATGAATGAAGGTATGGCGCGACCTGACATGCACTAGTCTGTCGCTAGTGTTGAGATCCTTCCAGTTCCTTTAGTACATGTCCATACAAACGCTGTGTGGGCAAAGGCTTCTGCCCCATCCAGGGGCAGTTAGCTACCGGTCTCTCTGGGAGGCCTCATACCCCCTACCCCCCCCCATCTCCCCCACTCCTCCTCAGCCCCTCCCCCCTCTCCCTCCCGGCTCCGCCCCCTGCTCGACTAGGCCCCCGCCCACGTCGGGGTAAAGCAGGAAGCCGGAGAAGGTGGAGTCGTTGGTGTTGTCGGCGTAGACGCCCCCCGAACGTCCCCGCGTCCCCGTACACCTGCAGCCACACCTCGTCTCCGCCCGCCAGACGCATCGCCACGGCGCCCGACGCCTGGTCCACGTTGCCGTGGTGATACTGGTCGTAGGTGAACAGGACCGGCTTGTCGTTGCGGTACAAGGCGACGCGGACGTCCTTGGTGTACACGGTCAGGTGGTAGTCGAAGAAATACACCCCGGGGACGAGGCAGCGGAACTTTCCGCTGGCGTCGTCGTAGTGACGCTGCTCGTTGAGGAAGAGCTTGTTGAAGCGGATGGGCTGGTTGCCGTCGGGTACGGGGTCGGTTAGACCCACGCTGAAGGCGGAGTGATACGCCAGGGCGCTCTCGCCCTGCGCACCTTTCAGACCGGGGTTGCCTTGGAAACCGCGCGAGCCCGGGGGTCCGTCGTCACCTTTCACCCCCTGGCTCGCCCTTGTCGCCGGGTTCACCTAGCAACACGGGGGACAGGAAGTCAACCGCTAGATCTGAATCAGGAACTGTACTCGTGCATTCTAAAGTGTCACTAGAGTCGCAGCAGCTGATTGGCTGAAAGGCGATTCTAGATGGACCCTATTGGCCTGCTGGCAGCAGAAGCTTCCGTGTACCTGCGTCTCCTTTGGGTCCTCGGGGTCCGTCGTGTCCGTCCCTCCCGTCCCTGCCGGGTGTCCACTGTGACCAGGCGTCCCTGGAACTCCTCCCACCCACATGGTGCAGGGGCGGGGCTCCTCTGCTCCTGGGGCCTTCGGCTCTGGGGCCTCCTCCTCCTCCTCTACTGGCTCTGCTTTCCTCCACCTCCTCTTTCTCCTCCTCCGCTACTACTTCATCCTCCTCCTCCTCCTCTACTGGTTCTGTTTCTGCCTCCACCTCCACCTCCTCTACTGGTTCTGGTTCTGCTTCTCCTCCTCCACCTCCACCTCCTCTACTGGTTTCTGGTTTTGCTTCCTCCTCCCCTCCTCCTCCTCTACTGGTTCTGGTTCTGCTTCCTCCTCCACCTCCACCTCCTCTACTGGTTCTGGTTCTGCTTCCTCCTCCACCTCCTCCTCCTCTACTGGTTCTGGTTCTGCTTCCTCCTCCACCTCCTCCTCCTCTACTGGTTCTGGTTTTGCTTCCTCCTCCTCCACCTCCACCTCCTCTACTGGTTCTGGTTCTGCTTCCTCCTCCTCCCCAGCCACCTCCTCCTCTACTGATTCCTCCTTCTCCTCCTCCACTGGCTCTGCCTCCTCCTCCTCCCCAGCCACCTCCTCCTCTTCAGAAGGACCAGTCTGCTCCTCCTCTAAAACTGCTCCTTCCTCTGCCGCTCCTCCAACCACCTCCTCCTCTGCCACCTCCTCCATATTCTCCTCTCCACCCGCCTCCCCTACCACCTTCTCCACCTCCTCACCGGCTATCTCCTCCTCTTTTTCTCCCCCCACCTCCTCCTTCTCACCTCCTCCCCCCACCTCCTCCTTCTCACCTCCTCCTCCTCCTTCTCACCTCCTCCCCCCCACCTCCTCCTTCTCACCTCCTCCCCCCCCCCTCCTCCTTCTCACCTCCTCCCCCCCCCACCTCCTCCTTCTCACCCTCCTCCCCCCCACCTCCTCCTTCTCACCTCCTCCCCCCACCTCCTCCATGTCTTCTTCTCCCCCCCACCTCCTCCTTCTGACCTCCTCCTCCCCCCACCTCCTCCTTCTCACCTCCTCCCCCCCACCTCCTCCTTCTGACCTCCTCCCCCCCCTCCTCCTTCTGACCTCCTCGACCTCCTCCCTCTCTTCTTCTCCCCCCCACCTGCCTCCTTCTGACCTCCTCCCCCCCACCTCCTCCTTCTGCACCTCCTCCCCCCACCTCCTCCATCTGACCTCCTCCCCCCACCTCCCTCCTTCTCCCCTCCTCCCCCCCCACCTCCTTCCTTCTCGTCAGCCCTCACCCCCACCCCCCCTCTCCTCCCCCCCACTCAGGATGGGGCTGGCCCCCCCCCCTCCCCCACCAGGAAGAGAGCCCCAGCAGCAAAGCCCACCGCAGCTTCATGGCTCCCTCTGACCTTCGACCTTCGACCTTTCACCTCTGACCTCTGACACTGCAGGGAAGACAGACACATGCATAGGATGACCAGGACTTGTCCTGCGGAAACCTGCTACAGTTTTCTAACTTTCAGACACACACACACACACACACAACGACAAACACACCAGCGACTCCCTGATATGAAATAGGGAACATATTGTTCTTGCAGTTCCAGAGGTCACGTTCCGTTTGACCTTTTTAAGAACAGCTGCTCCCCTCATACATCAACATCACCTCACGTTATCGCAGAGCAGAGGGCACATCCCATAATATAAGAAGTTTATGAGTTTTGGAGCCGAGGGGATTTTACCTTGACGACACGTTCTTTGGTTGCCGAGAGAGACGCGTTCTTCGGTTGTAATCCTGTGCTGGGGGAGCAGGAAAGACAGACAGGAAGATGGACAGGCTAGGAGACAGACTGACCAACTGACTGACTAGCTAGTTAGCTGGTTGGTTGGCTGGAAGACAATGTGTGTGACAGACAGACAGGCAGCTAGCAGACAGACAGGCATGCAGACAGACAGTGTTCCAGTGTTCCAGTGTTCCCTGGCTGACAGTGTCCTTGAAGCCCGATCTTACTGACAGGCTGTCACACTATATTTATATCTGTGTATATTTGGGCCAGCTGATCTGGTAGGCGAGCATGCTATAGGTTTACTGTCACCCCTCACTCTCTCCCCCTCACTCTTAACCCCTCTCTCTCCCTCGACCACTCTCTTTCTCTCTCACCCTCTCCTTTTCCCCTCTCTTTCCTTCTCTCTGTCTTGCTCTCTCTCTCTCTCTCCTGCTTTCTCTTCCTCTCACCCTGTCTCATCTAGTTCTCTTTGTCCACTAACCCACCCCCTCCTAACACACACACACACACCTCTTTCCCTCGCTCTCCTCCCTACCTCACACTCACTTTTCACCCCCTCCTCACCCTCCCTCACCCCCCTGCACCCTCACTCCCCTCTCCTCAGTTCCTGTTTTGTCCAACCATCCCTGTTCCCTTGCTCACTTCATCTGTTCCTTTCCTTTCTCCCTCCTCCCATCCTTCCCTCCTTGCATCCTTCCCTCCCTTCCTCCCTCTGTGCATTTTTCTCCTCAACCTTCCCTTCCTCCTTTTTTTCCTTCTCTCCCTCCCTTCCTCCTTCTCTCATCCTCCTTCTCTCCCTCCTCCCTCCCTCGTTCTCTCTCCCTCCTTCCCGCCCTTAATCCTCCTAGTCTTACAACCCGCCCTGTCATACACATCGTCACCACCCCGACAGCTCCAGTGGTTGATATTCTCTCCCTCTCCGTCTCATCCATAATTAAACCCTCACCGTCGCCTCGGCGCGGGACAAAGAAGACTCTGCAGATTACAATGAGAGGATCGTTCACTGTCTGAATCCATTATTTAGTCTTCTTTATTTTCCGAGCAGGATGTTCTCCTCTGGGCTCTAGGAGCAGGCAAGACTGTCTGGAAACGCACTCTCATTTCTCATCTTTTAATTGACTGTTTACAAAAACAAACTTTGTGTTATTTTTTCTTCCTCCTTCTCTCCTACAAATCGAACTGTGGAGAAAGTTTTGGTTCTCAGCTAATTGAGATGGACCGAAAAACAAAGACATGAAATTAACTGGTCTTCACTCTGGGAGATATCTAGGTGATTTGAACATCTAGTTCGATGCGAGTCATTTTATATCTGGGGAATGATTCATTTTATCAAATGTCTTCAAGGATAATGAAATACTTTAACACTATTATGTGACTATGTCGCAGAATTAAATGAAATAAACCAGTAATCCATTCTGAAGTGTCCTGGTGTTCACCTGGGACTGCACTAACACTAAGCCACCACCGGGGGTGCTGTTTAGCAATGTTAAAGTCACAGACGATTTAATAACATGGACAATAACTGTCCCCCTCTAAACTCCCCCACACTACACCCCGCTCCCTAACACACACATACCGACACCCCCCACCACATACAGAACAAGATTCAGGTCAATACATCTAGTTTTATCGGTTCCTCTGAGGCCTTTTAAAAGGATGGAGTCCGCTGAAGGAAAAACCAATACTGTTTATAACCTCAGGTTACGTGCAGATAGTGCAGATAGTGAGAATACTCGTGATCTCAATTACAGTATTCCACAAATCTGATGACTGGACAACACTAGAATATTTCTACCTCAGTGCAAGGTGGTGATTGGTTAACCGTTAGTGCATGAAGATGATTGGGCACTGGTATGGTGTGGTTGATTGGCTCACTTTTATTAACCCTTGTGCTGCCTTCGGGTAACAATGACCCGAAGGTTCACAACGACCCATCATTCTGCTGCGACAATTTTACCCAATACAAACACAAATAAAAAGCATTTTCTTTTAATATTTGCGCTGTGGGGGGTGTGAGACAGCCCGACTGTTAAAAGAAAATGCTTCACATTATTTTTGAATGAGGTAAAGTTGTCACAACACGTGGGGGGGTCACAATGACCCGAAGATAACACAAGGGTTAAGGGTGGCAGAGTTAAGTGGTTAGAGTAATCGACTGCTATGCAAGATGTATTGTACTTGTATTTACATTTATGCATTTAGCAGACGGTTTTATCCAAAGCGACTTCCAAGAAAAAGCTTTACAAAAGTGCATAGGTCACTGATCATAACACAGAGATATCCCCAAACATTGCAGGTAGTCAAACATGAAGCATATATTGTGAAAAATCAAATAAGTCCCAAAGGAAAGAACCATAAGAGCGTGTAGTTAGACAAGTTACAACTAAACAACATGAACCTCAGAAGTGCAAGAGCAGGTACCTGTAGAAAAAGCAATCAACAATAAACAATAATAATATATTTCACAGTGAGTACAATAATTTAAAGTTATTTACAACTAACCAACAAGAGCAATACGTCTCTCAATAAGAGTCATTGTGATCCTGGAGGAAACTAACATCAGGTCCAGCAAAACATTCCTAAGTACCGTCTAACTCCACATTTCAGTGCGACAAAGTTTTCATGCTTTGCACATGCTTTCAGGAAATCATTTCACACGTATATAAGTCCTGTTGTATGGGAACAAGTGTGTCTTGAGCCTTTTCTTGAACCTGGAGACAGTCAGTGTCTCTGATGGAGGTGGGGAGTTGATTCCATTCCATTATTATTTCTAGTTTGTTGTCCAAGTTCTGAAAGCACTTCTAATCACAAGTACGACTTCAAAGTCAATCGAGACAGAAAGCAAACAGATGGAGAGGCCAGGAGAGGGTGGAGGGAGAGGGTGGAGAGGAGTGGAGAGGAGGGAGAGGAGGGTGAGGAGGGAGAGGAGGGAGAGGAGGCTGGAGAGGAGGGAGAGGAGGGTGAGGAGGGTAGAGGAGGCTGGAGAGGAGGGAGAGTCGGGAGAGGAGGGTGAGGAGGGAGAGGAGGGAGAGGAGGGAGAGTAGGGTGAGTAGGGAGAGGACGGTGGGTAAAGGAGGATTTAAAGCGAGTTTGTTTGACGTGTCGTTCGGCGACGTCAGCTTGTCAGAGCGGAAATGTTGAAATAGACTGGTTTCTATTTTTATTATTTCTGCGAGGTTTGCGTGGCCCTTTTTACATAGTCTGGTAATAAATCTACGAATCTTTAACGCGTCCAGTGTAGCCGGCTAGATAAAAGATCCGCTCTGTGAAAGTTCTATTTTCCGCGCCTGAACATTTCCGCGCTTGGTGTAGCCGTAGCGTCAGGGGTCAGATGGCTGAGCGGTTAGGGACTATTAATCAGAAGGTTGCCGGTTCGATTACTGGCCGTGAGAAATGACATTGTGTCCTTGGGCAAGACACTTCACCGTTACTTGCCTCGGGGGGAATGTCCCTGTACTTACTGTAAGTCACTCTGGATAAGAGCTTCTGCTAAATGACTAAATGTAATGTAATGTCTACTTCCTGTTTTTTCCGTTTTTGACGTGTCGGAGGGGCTGAACACGGCGTGAGAGCCCTCCCTCGATCCTGGTGGTGCGGAGAAACAGCTCTGAGAAACAGCGACAACACGACAAAAGTCCACGTTGACAACTGTTGTTAGGAAGACAGTTAAAAACATTTTTTTTTGTAAGGTTGTCTGACGGTATTATATTTATTATGTTGTGTAGGCCAGAAGGTGAATCTCACCCAGACATACTCACCCATCACACAAACACTCAACACAAACACACACACACACACACTCAACACACACACACTCAACACACACAAACAAACACAGACCCAGACCAGCAGCAGACAGATAACAGTGGCCCCAACACTAATGAAGGTCATTTCTGCCTCCTGACCTCAGCATCTCTACCGTTATTTACGGCGGGAAAAATGTGTGGTATTTCTGCAATCTTTCCAGCGCGGAAGCCCCACGGATCCTCATCTACAGTAAAGAAAACGTTTATTATTCAGCTTCCATGGCCTTCTAGATAACTGGACTCGACTGACAGGAAAGTATTTGTTGTCTGGAGTCATTTATTCAGCGATTCCGTTTTCGCTTTGGGTGAGAGATTGTTGTTCGGAAGTGACTCGCGCTGCCTGTATGAAAACCTTGAATGTCGTTGAGCTGGAATTCATCTTCTTTGGTCTAACGGTAGATGTTTAAGGTCGTCAGTGGACGGTTGGTTTGATAGCCTACCCACCTTAAACCACCTGTAGTTTCTGATGAGCTCTGATGAGAGAGATTTCCGATGTTCTTTTTGAGTGTTAGCTTCTCATGAGACTGTGGCGATCACGGAGAAATTGAGTTTCGTGCCAACGGAATTTCATGGTTTCAAACTGTCATCAAACCTGCTGATCTGGCCACATTTAGAGGCTACAGTTTAACTGTATTCATTTAAACACGGCAAAGAGGTGTGTGCGTGTGAGCGTCGGCCGTTTGTTTCGTTCGGTTTTGGCTGTGAGGAGAATCTGGTTAGCTCCGGTAAGAACGGCAACAAACAGCCTGCTGTCCGCTCATTGGCTATGAAGTCAGAGCGTCCGAGCAGCAGAAACCGCAGCTCTTAACGAACAGGTACAGTCAATAAATGTTTTATGTGAACAGATACATTTTTCTGGATCGTTAAATTCAAATGTCACACTATTGGATATATGACAAGTCCAGTTTCATAACACAATCTTTATTACAAGTCCAATTTCCTGATCGAAGATATTTTGCACTTGCGGTTGCCGTGTAAGCTAATTGATCAGATAAATAGCGTTTATCCCCCCCCTCATGCTCCATTAAACCATGAAATCTCATAAAACCAGAGCGTTTAATAGGGCGATGAGGACGTTTTAGGAGGTGGAGATGAGATAGGGAGAGAAATGGGAGGGTGAGAGATAAAATATGTTTGGTGATTAGGTTGGGGCGTTTTGGCTGTGGTAGTGTGAGGTGGCGAGGTTTGGGGTAGTTGTACGGGGGGGGATTGAGGGTGAGCTGAGAGGTTGTGTGAGGTGAGGTGAAGGTTGGTAGGAGTGAGGTGGTTAGATTCCCCTCTCCCCATAGATGACAGTGGGTGACATTGCGACACTGCAGATTCTGCAGCAGGACAGGAAGAAGCAGGAGGAAGTACACATCTCCCCAGCCAGTACACACCTCAGCACCATCAGACCATTTATAATGTGTGAGAGAGAGGGAGGGGGACAGTGGAGAGAGAGAGGTGGGGGGGGGTGGTGAGAGAGGGGTGGGAGATGGGGTGTAAACCCTGTGTAGTATAGATAGATAGAGAGAGGGTGGGAGAGAGGTGGGAGAGTGTGGCTGTGCAATAGTGGGGGATGGGGTGCAGGGGGATCATGTGTTGGGAGGTGTAGAGGGGTAATTTTTCAGGAGATGCGAGTGTGAGAATGATAGCATGGGGAGAAATAGACATGGTTAGGAAGTCTAGAGTGGAGAGGAGGAGGAGAGGAGAGAAGGACTAGAAAGAGAAGAGTGGATGGAGTCTAGATAGATGATATGCATCCCCACTTCATCAGACTACTATCGTCTGCTTCTGCGTACGTCTCCTTGCTCCTATTCTCTGTCGTCCCTCTCCTCGGCTTCTTCCTGCGCACGCTGCTATGAGACGTCGGACGCTCTTCTCTCAGTGGAGAGAGAGAGTGTTGTGAGTGTGCTGGAGGTGCTTGAGGTGCTTTTTTGCCACTGTAGATGGGAGAGCCTCTTCAGGTGTGGAGGTAGAGGACACCTGCTGGGGGAGATAATGTCTTCAGTCATGAAAGAACCTCTTTTGGTCACAGGCCAGACCAGACTGCAGATTGCATGTCTGGTGTAAAGCGTCTTGACTGTGGAGAGATTGAATGTGGAACACTTATCTCTGCACCTCTCCACACGAACACACTCCTTCAGATTACTGCCTGATTGGTGGTCTGACTTGGAGAGCAGAAAAGAGAGCCATACAAACGTAGCTCCCTCTCCCTCTCCCTCTCCCTCTCCCTCTCCCCTCTCCCTCTCCCTCTCCCTCTCCCTCTCCCTCTCCCTCTCCCTCTCCCCTCTCCCTCTCCCTCTCCCTCTCCCTCTCCCTCTCCCTCTCCCTCTCCCTCTCCCTCTCCCTCTCCCTCTCCCTCACCCTCTCCCTCTCCCTCTCCCCTATGTCTCTGAGGAGGAGGAGGAGGAAGAGGAGTAATATTCTGCTGGTCTGTTGTTGATAGTCTGAACATTCACACTCTTCTTCTCTCCTCTCTACCTCTCCCAACCTCCTCCACCTCCTCCACCTTCTCACTTCCCCCACCTCTCCAGAGGGAGAACCCAGAGGAGTTGTTGCAGTGTGTGTGTGTGTGTGTGTGTGTGTGTGTGTGTGTGTGTGTGTGTGTGTGTGTGTGTGTGTGGTGTGTGTGTGTGTGTGTGTGTGTGTGTGTGTGTGTGTGTGTGTGTGTGTGGTGTGTGTGTGTGTGTGTGTGTGTGTGTGTGTGTGTGTGTGTGTGTGTGTGTGTGTGTGTGTGTGTGTGTGTGTGTGTGTGAGAGACAAAGAGAGTAAAAGGCGAAGGGAGGACCGTGCAGTTTAGAAACAGCTGAATAGGAATTTCTCCCCCGGTGTAATTCTCTCTTTAGTGCATTCTGATGACACGGTCCAATATCAATGTTCCCGTCAGTTGAAAAGGCAGTTAGTGTAAATAATGTCTTAAATCCCACCGCCCGGTCCCCCCTCCTGATTACGTCCCTAGAGGAGGATGAGTCTGGGGCTCAGGGCTGTTCAGGAGTCCAAAACAAACACACCCAAACACACAGCAGCCGAATATCAACCTTTAAATGTTCACCTGCGGTCTCATCTCAACATCTCCTGTTAGTAGACAGTATGTGTGTGTGTGCGTGTAAGCATTGTGCAATTTAAGTGTGTGTGAGTTAGACATGTGTGTGTGTGTGTAAGAAGTGTGTGTGTAACTGTTTGTTAGTGTGTTCAGTCAGTGTTGGCTGATCAGTCACATTGATCTGCACTCCAGGACCATGTGGCCGGGTGGGGTTAGGGAGAGCTTATCGTTCATGGTCTGCTGGAGGCGGGTCAGTAGAGAGCGGTCCTTCCTAATGATGGTTCAGTCTCTAGTCTCTGCTTTGGAGGACGCTAATAAGAAGTGGAAATCAATGTAAATCAGTTCTGCATGAAGTGCCTTCCCCTAACCTCCTGAGGCTTAGAGTGGCTGAGCAGGACTGAGCTGGGAGGAAGAGTGTTTAGGAAGCATTTTATATATTTTCTTCAACCTTTCAGAACATTTGTTTGGAAATTTTTTGCAAAAAAAAAGTGACAATGTGAACTTTTTTCGAAAATATTTTCTTTGCCTTTCCAAACTTTTTCGTTCCCAAACTTTTTTCAAACCTTTTTATTTAGTTTTTTCGAAACTTGGCAGGTTAACTACCTGGCTAGCTGATTTGCAGTGCGGGCTGGAGGGAGAGAGAGACAAAGGGAGAGAGAGAGAGAGAGGGAGAGAGAGAGAGAGGAGCCCTGTCCTCACGGCTGTATCGGCTCACATCCCATAATAATAAACCCCATCTCTCTCCGTCAAGGCCGCCGCTTCCAACCGACAGAACAGCTTACGAAGGAGAACGGTCTTATTAGCTCTGCCTGCTGAATGAGGCGGAAAGAGAGGGGGGAAAATACAAACAAAACCAAGAAAAAACACAAGACAAAAGAATGAAGGATTGATTAATTAAGCTTGATGAATCCAAACTGCCTCTTAGCTAATTATTTTTGGAATTTTAATTACACTTGAATACACACCCGAGAGGTCAATAAACAATCGTGTCTATTCAGACTCGACGGCCGGCTCTTTGTGATGTGCCGGCTGTTCCCGGAGAAGAACGGCTCGGGTACTTATCTGCCGATGAAGTCTTTACCCAGAATGCCTTGCAGGGACGGCAGCCATCCATAATCCCGTGGTAAGGAGGTCCCCCTATTGTTCCCCTCCCCAGGGCCCCTCCCACTGTGGTCACATGACCGCCGGTGTCCGCAGAGTGTCCTGGGGGCGGGGCCAGGGTGGGCGGAGGCGGAGAGGTGATGGTGTGCTGTTCTCCATGTGGCTTTGATGAATGGTGTTTGCTCTCTCTCTCTCTATCTCTCTCTGTGTGTGTGTGTGTTCAGAGTGCGGTCGTGGTCTCCCTGCTGGTCTCTCCTCTTTCTCCTCCTTCTCTCTCCTCCTGCTCTCTTCTCTCTTCCCCCACCTCTCTTCTCCCCCTCTTCTTCTCTCCCCTCTCTTTTTCCTCTCCTCCTCTCCTCTCCTCTCTTCTCCCCCTCCTCCCCTCCCTCCTCTTCCCCCTCCTCCTCTCCTCTCCTCTCCTCTCTCCTCCTCCTCCTCCTCCTCTCCTCCTCTCCTCCCCTCCTCCTCTCCTCTCGTCCTCTGCTCTCTGAGAGAGACAGACAGAGGGCTTGAGGGCATTGTGATGTATAACAACACAGCTCAATACAATCCGCCGTTGGTCAATCATCTTGTGTAAATACTGCAGGGCCCTTTGACCACGTTAGCTCCACCGCAATGTCAATTAGGGCCTGGTCGGCTCACAAGGGAACTCAAATCAAACGCACTCAATTACACATCACGACCCCTCTCTGTGTCACTGACCCCCGGAGTAAAAAAACACTTAAATAACCACGAAGCTACGGCCAGTAGAACGGCATAATCACCCTGCAAAGCCCGAGAGAGAAGTTCCCACGAGCGAGAGTATCTGACGGGCATGTTGCGAGCGAGAGGTGAGATGAACGAGCTTCATTGGAGTATCATCTCTGAGAGGAGATGATTTACACACCCTGCCCGGA
>CAEFZP010000875.1:0-22797 GCA_903064625.1 Mallotus villosus
GTCTGCAAGGTCCATCTGTTGAGCACCAACAGGTGGGGTCTGACATCCAGACTCTCCTGGAACAGAGGGTTTCTGCCTGAAAATGGGATGTGCTCTAGTTAAGGAAATTTGACACCAAAGGAGTGTACCACACTTTAAGTCTTAGCTTTATACCCAGCCGTGGGTCATGGAAGGATATTCTGGCGTCATGTATTTCACCTCCCGCTCTCCAAAGTCAAAGACAGTTCGGAACTTAGCAGCATTGCGGAGTGCTAAATGGAGTTTCATTGCGGGTATATTTAGGTTTAACAATATGTCTTTTCAGCTTTTGTCATTGTCATTATCATTGGCAGATCGTACTTTTGCCATAGGTTTAAACTACCATGTGAAGCCAACCTCGATCAGGAATCTAATTTCCGGTTGAGTTCTTCAATTTACTTCAAAATAAAGGTCAACAAGTTAATGTACTAACGTATCAGATTTGTATTTTATTTTTTGTTATACACCGTATGTACATTTTGTTATATGCTAATGATCCCCCTATATATCATAAATCTCACAATTTTAATTAATAAACACTTTTTACAATCGTTCTACATGCATTATTACCTACGATAAATTGCTCCCATTAGTCCACCATGTTTTGGCAAATGTAGGGTCAAGTTCTTATTCTGAAGGAATGTTCGCAAAACCGGAAATATTATTGAGGCAAGTTTCTCGTAAAATTATTGTTGTGTTACACAGTTTTTATGCCGACTTGTACGGTGGCCCTGAAGTGCAAAACACACCCCCTAATATGAGTGCATCCCCCAAATGAAAACACTCTTCTCAAATACGAGTCAACTCCCCCCAAATAGGATGACTTGCTCACCTCCCCCCAATACAAAGACACGCTCCTCCACATGGAGAACGACATAACATTAACTCAAAACCACATTACATTAACTCAAATCGGAGATGGTTGGTACAACACTTTCGTCGCTGAATGGATGCAGTAGGCCTAACTAACAGGGAATAAGCAATTGATCGACAGAAGTACGAAATGCAATAGCCTGACATAGTTATGTGCACCAGGACAGTTGTTTAGCTATCGAAGCAGGTAGCAAGTAGGCCTACTTATGCAAAAGTATAAATTGCGTGTTAAGGAGCACTGTTTCGACAGCGCCATTGGGCTGCGCTTCATATACGCCATCTATTGGTTTCAAGTGTGAATTACAAGTGCA
Source organism: Mallotus villosus (assembly GCA_903064625.1). Lineage (NCBI taxonomy): Eukaryota > Metazoa > Chordata > Actinopteri > Osmeriformes > Salangidae > Mallotus > Mallotus villosus. Next base: position 1,203 of record CAEFZP010000875.1, read on the forward strand.
GTTTTCACAGTAAACCACTAGATAGCATAGGTAAAGCGCAGTCCCATGGAACGGGTTTTAAGGGGCACTGTTTCGACAGCGCCATTGTGCTGCGCTTCAAGACCGCCATCTAGTGGTTTAAAGTGTGAACTACAAGTACAGTTCTCACAGTAAACCACCACATGACGATGGTAAAGCGCAGCCCTATGGAACAGGTTTTTAAACGTATTGTTGCGTCACAATGTACAATTAGTCCAACAGATGTCATCTGAGAAATCAGATCATTTGCGATTTGACATTCAGCGTTTTAAAAGGCAAGAACAAGCTCCTTTGATTAGTTGTGCAATTGTCTCATTCTTCATCAGACTTCTAAAACTTGTAATTTCAACTGGATAAAAGTGAACTCTAATAGGAGGTGAGGACAAAACAAAGATTTATTTATCAGATCTTAGCTTCCGTGCCTAACTGAAGATCATGAGACAACTCGACCTGAAAAGGGCTGAGGCAAGGCCCAAGCCCAAGTATGCTCCACAGCATTTTAGCAGAATGCCCCGAGAGAGAGAAGATGGCCCAGTCTTCTCAAGGCATTCTGCCCTCCCATCGCTGACTGTTGTCCCTCGGGCTCCCCCACATTCTGATGTCCACACCGACAATATCATGTTGGCAGCCCTTCAAGCAACGCCTAAGCGGCACCTCCTGGCCCCGACCGAGACTAGACGTCCTACTCTTCTGTCTGATTCCCGTCCCAGCAACCCTAGGAATATTCCTCCACCTGCTGCACGACCTGGCAACCCCGTGCCTACTTCTAAGCCTATTGTGCGGCTAAACAGCCCTTTGTGGCCTACTCCTCCAGATCGACCTCGCAACCCAGCATGTCCTGTTCGACAAAGGCCTTGCCACCCAGTTGGCATCTCTGAGTCAGATGGCAGCGCTGTGTGGCCCTCTCAGCCTGGGTGCCGGCCCAGCAAATCTCACCTGGTTCAGAAGGAGCTGGACCTGGCTGGAGTGCCTGCCAGAGAGGTGAGGCCCAATCCCTTAGTGCACCGAGTTCCCCTGCTGACCAGGAGGGCTGAGATGAACCAGCCCGAGGTGGTTCCTGTCCGTGAAAAAGCACCTCCCCGCCTATTTCCTGCCATTGCCAAGGGAAACGTGTCCCTGGTCAAGGCTAAGAAGCGGAAGAAGGGGAAGAAAGCCAAGACAACCAGCCTGGGCCCGTCAGGTGTCGTCTATGAACGTAGGTTCATGTTAGAATAGGTCCAGCCGGGACCATTCCCTCTCCGCTTACCCTCCATCCCCACCCATTTTACATGCAACAAGGAAACTGAATTGAACTTGAGCACAGCACCAATGAGCAGGACAAGTTAGCCTCTCTGGACCCAGAGAACCAGACCAGAGATCTGGACCTGACCACCCTGCTGCTAGATAACGATGTGCTTCCTGCCCAGCCGCACGACCCAGCCCTGATAACATCCGCCTACACTGGTGGACACCAATGGACCTCTACATTAACCTGTGCCATTACGTTTATTGCCTGACTTTGATAAAGCAAATAATATGTTACACAATGACATACTTCTGACTGAATAGTAAAAGCATGTTGGCATCAACACAAAATAAAGATGTTTGATTTTACCATGGTTTTTGTATTAGTTTCCTCTCTATCACATCTAAGGACTATCTGTCAATTTCATGATCCATACTTGTTATCATATGCAAGAGGACCATCAATAGCTAAATCTAAGTAGGAAGACAGACTTTCTGTGCTGAGCCCGCCCATTACAGCACCAGGTTTGGCTGGTTGAACAGGAATATTCTTTAATATGCAAAACCCTATCAGGTCCTTTGAGGCAGGCCCATGCTGAACGTTGCTTAACAATCGGTTGTGCCAGATGTTATCAGAATCAGAATCAGAAAGGGATTTATTGGCCATGAAAGTTTGTACAGTCAAGGAATTTGCTTTGGCAGGAAGGTGCATACAATAAACATATAGTATCCTTAAATTTGAATATGTGGACTGTCTATACTAAATATCTATACTATATAACTATACTATCTATACTAAAGTGGAATTATATTTAAAATAAAATATACAATAAAATATAATATAATTTATTATTTACTTCAAAATAAAGGTCAACAAGTTAATGTACTAACGTATCAGATTTGTATTTTATTTTTTGTTATACACCGTATGTACATTTTGTTATATGCTAATGATCCCCCTATACATCATAAATCTCACAATTTTAATTAATAAACACTTTTTACAATCGTTCTACATGCATTATTAACTACGATAAATTGCTCCCATTAGTCCACCATGTTTTGGCAAATGTAGGGTCAAGTTCTTATTCTGAAGGAATGTTCGCAAAACCGGAAATATTATTGAGGCAAGTTTCTCGTAAAATTATTGTTGTGTTACACAGTTTTTATGCCGACTTGTACGGTGGCCCTGAAGTGCAAAACACACCCCCTAATATGAGTGCATCCCCCAAATGAAAACACTCTTCTCAAATACGAGTCAACTCCCCCCAAATAGGATGACTTGCTCACCTCCCCCCAATACAAAGACACGCTCCTCCACATGGAGAACGACATAACATTAACTCAAAACCACATTACATTAACTCAAATCGGAGATGGTTGGTACAACACTTTCGTCGCTGAATGGATGCAGTAGGCCTAACTAACAGGGAATAAGCAATTGATCGACAGAAGTACGAAATGCAATAGCCTGACATAGTTATGTGCACCAGGACAGTTGTTTAGCTATCGAAGCAGGTAGCAAGTAGGCCTACTTATGCAAAAGTATAAATTGCGTGTTAAGGAGCACTGTTTCGACAGCGCCATTGGGCTGCGCTTCAAGACCGCCATCTAGTGGTTTAAAGTGTGAACTACAAGTACAGTTCTCACAGTAAACCACCAGATGACGATGGTAAAGCGCAGCCCTTTGGAACAGGTTTTTAAACGTAGTGTTGCGTCACAATGTACAACTAGAGAGCATACAATTTCTGGGGAAATTGTGAGGGTGTGCCTGCTTGTCCGTCCCTTTAAGTTTTTCCCTTCTAGTGATATAGCATTTAGCCTACCTCACAGTCTATTGCATAATAATTCATTAAGAACACCCTTGGAAAGAAGCTACTGTAACAACGTTATCACTGGAAATATTTCAGATGGAATCGCGATTCAAACAGTAGCTCTAGTTAGCTCTAGTTAGCTCTGCTAACTTATGACATGCCCCCAAAAACGTATATAAGCTTGACATTTATTTAGTGGAAAGTCGCTCATGCATAAAAAGCTCAATAGCGACCATTGTCAGTAACAACGCAAAATGCGATATAGCCCTTTGTGGAGAAGCTGTCCCGGTAAATTGTATAGGCCTACTACAGTGTTCGTCTTGGTGGCGATCGTTGGTTGAACGTTCCGTTGTACGGTTTAGGCTGAAATTCAATATTGCTTTCATTAACAGATTGACAAGTTTAGGCTGTGTCAATGAAGTTCGGGTTAGTAGTCAGACAGCTTCACCTATTGAAATACTTTTGATTTAAGAGAGTGCCGAACATGTTCTGTCGCCGTTTGACTTCCTACTGTAAACAGCTGTGGATGTTTTTGTTAGCTACACAGTGCCTCGCGTAGGCTACAGCATTGCAGTACTGGTTTGAAATCACAGGTAATGATTATTTCACCAACAAATCGTTTACTTGTAATCTAATGTCATAATAAATCGTACAACGAAAATGTATTTGTGACTAATGTTTATTTTAACGATTGAAAACATGCATCATAGACCGCTGTAGTAGGCTCATGTGTTGCCCGGGCAACATAGGCTAATGTCATGATGCTAATGCTTCAGTGAAATAGTAGACTACCGTTTCCGAAAGTAGATGTAGTTCCTCAATAATATCATCTTATATTGTATATTGTATCAGCTTATAATGAGTAAATAGTTATCACCCTGGCCTCTTTGCTTGTGGCATTTCTGCAGCTGCCTTGCAGTAGCGTTAAAGCTATAGCCTAGCTATCTCCCAGAAGTTAACAAGCTGCTAAACTAATGTTCTGCTAGAGGTAGTCACGCGTGTTTCGTGACGTTAGTAGCGTCAGTGACTGTGGCTAGCAAGTTAGCCAGGTAAATAAAAAGACAAGCAACTCAATGGCTACCAACTTTTGACATTACGTTTTCTAAGTAATCAAAATATTGACGGATGCTAGGGGGGAGGCACGATACCATCCTTGCTGCTGTGCAACAGTCTTCTATGCACTTCGTATCTAATGCGTCGTTGCTAACATGTGCCGACGCTGTGACGTAGGCTATTATAACTGAGTAGTCTACCCTTTGCTGACAAAATCAACTTTATGCCACAAAAACGTTGTATCCTCCTAAACTGTGCAATGGAACGTAAACAAAAGTAATGCCAACGCAATCGAGACCAAGACGAAACTTTTGACACTGTCGTTTTCTATGTAGTCCAAAAATTGACCGAGCCTTAGGGGGGCAAAAATAATAATAATAATATATATGTGAGATAACAAAGGATGCGCCACGACGTGGCACACCCAACTAGAGAGCATACAATTTCTGGGGAAATTGTGAGGGTGTGCCTGCATATTTTCAAGCATTTAGCCTACTCATAGTCTATTGCATAATAATTCATTAAGAACACCCTTGGAAAGAAGCTACTGTAACAACGTTATCACTGGAAATATTTCTGATGGAATCGCGATTCAAACAGTAGCTATGTCTGCTAACTTATGACATGCCCGCAAAAACGTAAATACGCTTGACATTTATTCAGTGGAAAATCGCTCATGCATAAAAAGCTCAATAGCGATCATTGTCAGTAATAACGCAAAATGCGATATAGCCCTTTGTGGAGAAGCTGCCCCGGTAAATTGTATACTACAGTGTTCGAGTCTTGGTTGCGATCGTTGGTTGAACGTTCCGTTGTACGGTTTAGGCTGAAATTAAATATTGCTTTCATGAACAGATTGACGGCTGTGTCAATGAAGTTCGGGTTAGTAGTCAGACAGTTTCACCTATTGAAATACTTTTGATTTAAGGGAGTGCCGAACATTTTCTGTCGCCGTTTGACTCCCTACTGTAAACAGCTGTGGATGTTTTTGTTAGCTACACAGTGTCTCGCGTAGGCTACAGCGTTGCAGTACTGGTTTGAAATCACAGGTAATGATTATTTCACCAACAAATCGTTTACTTGTAATCTAATGTCATAATAAATCGTACAACGAAAATGTATTTGTGAGTAATGTTTATTTTAACGATTGAAAACAGATGCAGCCTAGACCGCTGTAGTATGTGTTGCCCGGGCAACATAGGCTAATGTCATGATGCTAATGCTTCAGTGAAATAGTAGACTACCGTTTCCGAAAGTCGATGTAGTTCCTCAATAATATTAGCTTATATTGTACATTACACTTAACAATTGTGTTTCATATCAGAAAGTAACATTAGTAAATAGTTATCACCCTGGCCTCTTTGCTTGTGGCGTTTCTGCAGCTGCCTTGCAGTATCGTTAAAGCTATAGTTAGCCTATAGCTATCTCCCAGAAGTTAACAAGCTGCTAAACTAATGTTAGGCTAGAGGTAGTCACGCGTGTTTCGTGACGTTAGTAGCGTCAGTGACTGTGGCTAGCAAGTTAGCCAGGTAAATAAAAAGACAAGCAACTCAATGGCTACCAACTTTTGACATGACCTTTTTATAAGTAATCAAAATATTGACGGATGCTAGGGGGGGGCACGATACGATCCTTGCTGTGCTGCAACAGTCTTCTATGCACGTCGTATCTAATGCGTCGTTGCTAACATGTGCCGACGCTGTGACGTAGGCTATTATAACTGAGTAGTCTACCCTTTGCCGACAAAATCAACTTTATGCCACAAAAACGTTGTATGGTCCTAAACTGTGCAACGGAACGTACATAAAAGTAATAGCAACTCAATCGGGACCAAGACGAAACTTTGGACGTCGACGTTTTCTATGTAGTCCAAATATTGACCGAGGAGTAGGGGGGCAAAAATAATAATAATAAATATATATGTGAGATTACAAAGGATGGCCACGTCATCGTGGCACACCCAATTAGTCTAACAGATGTCATCTGAGAAATCAGATCATTTGCGATTTGACATTCAGCGTTTTAAAAGGCAAGAACAAGCTCCTTTGATTAGTTGTGCAATTGTCTCATTCTTCAACAGACTTCTAAAACTTGTAATTTCAACTGGTTAAAAGTGACCTCTTATAGGAGGTGAGGACAAAACAAAGATTTATTTATCAGATCTTAGCTTCCGTGCCTAACTGAAGATCATGAGACAACTCGACCTGAAAAGGGCTGAGGCAAGGCCCAAGCCCAAGTATGCTCCACAGCATTTTAGCAGAATGCCCCGAGAGAGAGAAGAAGACGGCCCAGTCTTCTCAAGGCATTCTGCCCTCCCATCGCTGACTGTTGTCCCTCGGGCTCCCCCACTTTCTGATGTCCACACCGACAATATCATGTTGGCAGCTCTTCAAGCAACGCCTATGCGGCACCTCCTGGCCCCGATCGAGACTAGACGTCCTACTCTTCTGTCCGATTCCCGTCCCAGCAACCCTAGGAATATTCCTCCACCTGCTGCACGACCTGGCAACCCGTGCCTACTTCTAAGCCTGTTGTGCGGCTAAACAGCCCCTTGTGGCCTACTCCTCCAGATCGACCTCGCAACCCAGCATGTCCTGTTCGACAAAGGCCTTGCCACCCAGTTGGCATCTCTGAGTCAGATGGCAGCGCTGTGTGGCCCTCTCAGCCTGGGTGCCGGCCCAGCAAATCTCACCTGGTTCAGAAGGAGCTGGACCTGGCTGGAGCGCCTGCCAGAGAGGTGAGGCCCAATCCCTTAGTGCACCGAGTTCCCCTGCTGACCAGGAGGGCTGAGATGAACCAGCCCGAGGTGGTTCCTGTCCGTGAAAAAGCACCTCCCGCCTATTTCCTGCCATTGCCAAGGGAAACGTGTCCCTGGTCAAGGCTAAGAAGCGGAAGAAGGGGAAGAAAGCCAAGACAACCAGCCTGGGCCCGTCAGGTGCCGTCTATGAACGTAGGTTCATGTTAGAATAGGTCCAGCCGGGACCATTCCCTCTCCGCTTACCCTCCATCCCCACCCATTTTACATGCAACAAGGAAACTGAATTGAACTGGAGCACAGCACCAATGAGCAGGACAAGTTAGCCTCTCTGGACCCAGAGAACCAGACCAGAGATCTGGACCTGACAACCCTGCTGCTAGATAACGATGTGCTTCCTACCCAGCCGCACGACCCAGCCCTGATAACATCCGCCTACACTGGTGGACACCAATGGACCTCTACATTAACCTGTGCCATTACGTTTATTGCCTGACTTTGATAAAGCAAATAATATGTTACGCCATGACATACTTCTGACTGAATAGTAAAAGCATGTTGGCATCAACACAAAATAAAGATGTTTGATTTTACCATGGTTTTTGTATTAGTTCCCTCTCTATCACATCTAAGGACTATCTGTCAATTTCATGATCCATACTTGTTGGGTGTGCCACGTCGTGGCGCATCCTTTGTTATATCACATATATATTTATTGGGTGTGCCACGATGACGTGGCCATCCTTTGTAATCTCACATATATATTTATTATTGTTTATTTTCCCACCCCTAAAACTCGGTCAATATTTGGACTACATAGAGAACGACCCGGTAAAACGTTCCGTCTTGGTAGCGATTGAGTTGCTTGTATCAGAATTTACGTTCCGATGCATGGTTTAAGCTTAAAGTACATTTTTGTGGCGAAAAGTGAAGCTAATGTGGCTAACTTGCTAGCCACAGTCATTGACGTTCCTAACGTCACTAACGTCACGAAAACACGCGTGACTGCCAGGCTGTAGAAGAACATTCGTTTAGCAGCTCGTTAACTTCTGGGAGATAGCTAGGCTAACTTGAAATGCCAGAAGCAAAGAAGCCAGGGTGATAATTACTCATTTAACATTGTCATAGAAAGCAACATTCTGTAATGTTATGTACAATATCATATATGCTGATATTATTAAGTACATATATTTTCCGAAACAGTAGTCTGTAGTTAGCATCATGACATTACCCTCTGTTGCCCGGACGACATGCGACACATACGACAGCGGTCTGTGATACATCTGTTTTCAATTGTTAAAATAACCATTCCTCACAAATAAATGTTTGTTTTGGTATTTATTAGACATGACATTGCAAGTCAACGATTTGTAATACCACAAGCAAAGAGGCTATGGTGATAGCTAACTATTTATTCATTTAACATTGTGCTATGAAACACAATTTTGAAATGTAGGCAGCTAAAATGTGATAGCTCTATAACTGTACGCTGATATTAGAGCTATAGTATAGATCTACTTTCGGAAACAGTAGTCTGCTATTTCAGAGAGGAGTTAGCTCTAGCTGCTACACCGGCACATCTCTACTACTGTATATCTGTTACCAAAAGTGTTAAACCTAGCTAGCTACAGCTAATTTGCTACCTTGTAGTCTTCCATTCCAGACCGCTTCTGGGAGGTACTGTACAAATCGTCCGGCCACCAGCTCGTCCAGCCACCAACGTAATCGTTAGCTACCAAGACGAACACTGTAGTATACAATTTACCGGGCAGCTTCTCCACAAGGGCTATATCGCATTTTGCGTCGTTACTGACAATGATCGCTATTGAGCTTTTTATGCATGAGCGATTTTCTACTAAATAAATGTCAAACTTATTTAGGTTTTTTCGGGGCATATTTTCAGTTAGCAGACATACTGTTTGAATCGCGATTCCATCTGAAATATTGCCAGTGATAACGTTGTTACAGTAGCTTCTTTCCAAGGGTGTTCTTAATGAATTATGCAATAGCCTATGAGTAGGCTAAATGCTTGAAAATATCACTGGAAGGGAAAAACTTAAAGGGACGGACCCACCTGCAACCTACGCAAACAGGCACACCCTCACAATTTCCCCAGAAATTGCATGCTCTCTAGTTATTATTATTATTTATTTTAGCCCCCCTAATCCTCGGTCAATATTTAGACTACATAGACAAACTACGTGTCAAAAGTTTCGTCTGGCTAGCGATTGATATGCTATTACTTTTATGTACGTTCCGTTGCACAGTTTAGGACCATACAACGTTTTTGTGGCATAAAGTTGATTTTGTCGGCAAAGGGTAGACTACTCAGTTATAATAGCCTACGTCACATTGTCGGCACATGTTAGCAACGACGCATTAGATACGACGTGCATAGAAGACTGTCACACAGCAAAGATGGTATCGTGCCGCCCCCCTAGCATCCGTCAATATTTTGATTACTTAGAAAACGTTATGTCAAAAGTTGGTAGCCATTGAGTTGCTTGTCTTTTTATTTACCTGGCTAACTTGCTAGCCACAGTCACTGACGCTACTAACGTCACGAAACACGCGTGACTACCTCTAGCAGAACATTAGTTTAGCAGCTTGTTAACTTCTGGGAGATAGAGCTAGCTAGGCTAACTATAGCTTTAACGCTACTGCAAGGTAGCTGCAGAAACGCCACAAGCAAAGAGTCCAGGGTGATAACTATTTACTCATTTTACCGTTCGGAAACGGTAGTCTACTATTTCACTGAAGCATTAGCATCACGACATTAGCCTATGTTGCCCGGGCAACACATACAACAGCGGTCTATGATGCCTCTGTTTTCAATCGTTAAAATAAACATTACTCACAAATACATTGTCGTTGTACGATTTATTATGACATTATATTACAAATAAACGATTTGTTGGTTTCAAACCAGTACTGCAACGCTGTAGCCTACGCGAGACGAGACACTGTGTAGCTAACAAAAACATCCACAGCTGTTTACAGTATAAGTCAAACGGCGACAGAACATGTTCGGCACTCCCTTAAATCAAAAGTATTTCAATAGGTGAAACTGTCTGACTACTAACCCGAACTTCATTGACACAGCCTAAACTTGTCAATCTGTTCATGAAAGCAATAGGCTATTTAATTTCAGCCTAAACCGTACAACGGAACGTTCAACCAACGATCGCCACCAAGACGAACACTGTAGTATACAATTTACCGGGGCTTCTCCACAAAGGGCTATATCGCATTTTGCGTCATTACTGACAATGATCGCTATTGAGCTTTTTATGCATGAGCGATTTTCCACTGAATAAATGTCTGAAAAAAGTTTATTTACGTTTCTGGGGGCATGTCATAAGTTAGCAGACATAAGAGCTACTGTTTGAATCGCGATTCCATTTGAAATATTTCCAGTGATAACGTTGTTATAGTAGCTTCTTTCCAAGGGTGTTCTTAATGAATTATTATGGAATAGCCTAGAATAGACTATGAGTAGGCTAAATGCTTGAAAATATCACTAGAAGGGAAAACTTAAAGGGACGGACAAGCAGGCACACCCTCACAATTTCCCCAGAAATTGTATGCTCTCTAGTTATCATATGCAAGAGGACCATCAATAGCTAAATCTAAGTGTAACACTCTTAATTATTTCTGTAACGATCTCTATAGAATATATATAAAATAATAACAACTAAAGAATTGCTGGTATTTCTAGGAACGCTCTAGGAGGAATGATACTGGGCACAGAGATACAGTTTGAACATTTCAGATTTATTTACAGTTATCAGTATCAGTATGTGTAAGTTGGATGTAGTGTTTTGAAGAGCAATGCGTCAAGCACTTGAGTTATTGTCCATGAAGAAAATAAAAGAAAGTTATCTGCAGACCTATACTACCCGGGCAGAGTAATTAAAGTTGGAGATCTCATATGAAAGAAAAACCTGAAGGCCCAGTTCTATCTTTTTCTCTCCAAGTCCACGTGCGTCCACGTGCGACAGGAGCAGGATCCACTGGATGACGACAGGGCTTCAATACGATCCAATCCACAATTTCACTTGAGTAGTCAAAAAAAAACAATCGAAGACATCGGATGAAAGAACAAAACAAAATGTAGCTTTCACTTCCTATCTAATTAATTGGGTGTGCTTTGCCTTCGGCATGAAGCACAACCTTTGTTATCTCACATATATATTTCTTTATTATTGTGAGAATGCTGTTAAGCATTCTCAATATTGTTTTCCTGTTTCTCTTTATTATTATTATTATTCCAACTTCTTAGTTCTTCCGCTCGCTTTAACTAGTCCTGCATACTTTCACCGATTCATATAATTTAGGTATCAAAACGTTCAGCTCCTTCATGAGATTTGTGCTATGACTTTTGGTATTTCTCACTTTTATACTTTTTAAATAATTAAGGTTTTTGTGCTAATTAATCTCCCATTAAAAGTAATGGTAAATCCTTTCAAATCATTAAAAAGCTTCCTCCTCTTTCAAACGTAACTACTTCAGCATACTTTCAGCTAGAGACACAATTCAACCTTTAAAATGTTCACAAGACATTCAGCTATTCCCAAATGATTCAGCTTTTTATAATATTCAGCCAATTTTGAATGATGACCGTTTTAAATACATTACAAATGTTGCTCCTTCTGGAGTTTCCGAATAAGCAGCGAGCAGAGTGGCACACTCTGCTTTCTGCTGCTTTTCCGCTATTCAACTAAATTGGCAAACGAATTCCTCTAACGTTAATATAGTTTAACTTACAGAAACAAGTTAGACCTTAAAATGTAGGAAAACTTGTCCTCTTTCAGACAATGTAACTACTTAAGAGCTGACATTTACAGATTTTCAGATAGGAGCCTTGAAGCGAGGGCAGCCTTTCAAATGATCTCACTAACTTCAATGGAGAGGTGGTTACAATTCGTCAGGGAAATTCGAAAGTAGACGTTTTTTTAAACTGCCGGTAGAGTCGTATTTCTGACTCCACAGACAAATAAAGGACATCGTGGTTTTCGGCAGAATCTTGGGTCTCGGAAAATATCCTCATTTTTGCGATTGGAAGTATAGTTTTGCGTCTAGGTCAACTTGTTTGAGGTATGAATGCTAGGTAAATGGTCGTTTTTCTCTGTAATTAGCTTTCACACCTGCGCCGTCACCGTGGTAACCAAACAGACACGCACCATGAACGTGATTGAAACTGCCAAACGAGTTGTATTTCTGACCGCACAGACACATACAGGATATCTAGCTATAGTTTCGGTAGAGTTTTGGGTCTCGGAAAATATCCTTATTTTTTGGATTGGACATATAGGTTTGCGTCTAGGTTAACTCGTTTGAGGTGTGGGTCTAGCAACATTTCGGTTATCGTCTCTTCAAATTGAGCTAGCGCGATGGCTCTCCACAACTAAAAACTTTGGACTTCCACAATCGACCAAATTGGCCAAACAAGGTATGTACATTGAGCTTAAAGTGTAAATAATCTAGCTAGATCGAGGCTTAAGACTGTCATAGCTGGCTCTAACGAACAGCCAAACCGGGGCTGGGGTACTGTAGCTAAGCTAGCTAACTGTAAGTGTTTGCTGCAGCTCGCGTTAATCCTAGGAACGAACGCTTCGTAACTGAAAAGTTTTACCTTTAATTCACGATATTGAACACAAATGTTAAGTAACTTGTCTTTACTCTAAATATCGTCTCCGTTTTCAATTTGAAGCAGTAAATCTAACACAGTAGGAATTCTCCCACGACATCCGCATTGACTAACAAATGTTTTCTCGGTCCACCAGTAGCCTACATTAGACGAGCTAATTTTCGAGCACTTTCAATACAAGATACAGGCCATGTTAGAGTTGATATCCACGCTTTAATGTATTCATTTCCTTCTAATATCAGGGTACATACCAATGGTCATATTGGCTTCTTTAAATATATATTTGTTTAACAGTTGAACTTCTTTACACTGTATTGTTCAGCACTGTTTGCTTTTCAATGCTAATTCAGCTCCACGTCCTTCCACAAGTACTTCCAGGCAGCTCTGATGAGATCCAGCTACTACATTTCTGCTAATTTTTCCCTTTTCTCAATTTATTTAGCATCTTTAGGTGACTTCATTTTACAAGGATTGAAAACAAATTCAAAATATGAACAGGATTAATCTCCCATCTCCAATACCTTCAACTTTTTTTCAGCCATTTAATCAATTCAGCCTTTTTTTCAGCAAGTTCAAGTAATTCCAGTGTTGTCCTTTTACCTTCAAATTCGTTCAACCCAGACTGCAGCAACTGGTTTTCTGCAAAATGTTCACATTTTCCTGCAGCTCATCTTTCTGAATTTTTGCCCTTATTGTTTAGCATTTTTATTTTATTTTCTTCTGTTTTCTGCCTTAATCTTGCTCCAGGTCCTTTCAAAAATACCTTTCACAGCAGTACCTTCCAACTGCCAGTACTTTCTCTTTTCTGTACTTTTCTGCCTTCATCTTGCTGCAGGTCCTTTCTAACATACATTTCAGGCCTTTTGAAACTCTAGCAAATAATTTTCTGCTAAATCTTATATTTCTTTAGAATGATTTCTCCTTTCAGGTGCTTCAGCTTATAACTTTCTACGAAATGTTCACATTTTTCAGCTTTTTTAGCACGGTCGGCTATCCCCATTCAGGTTTTCAGCATTCTCACTGCTGTTTCGCAGGAACAGCCGTTTCTAGTTATTTTTGCCCCCCTACTCCTCGGTCAATATTTGGACTACATAGAAAACGTCGACGTCCAAAGTTTCGTCTTGGTCCCGATTGAGTTGCTATTACTTTTATTAACGTTCCGTTGCAGAGTTTAGGAGGATACAACGTTTTTGTGGCAAAAAGTGTGTTTTGTCGGCAAAGGGTACTTTCTAGCCGACTTCACTGCGTCAGAACACTCTAGCAACGAGGCATGGATACAACGTGCATAGAGACTGTTGCACAGCATGGATGTTATCGTGCCGCCCCCCCAAGCATCCGTCAATATTTGGATTACTTAGACAACATCATGTCAAAATTGGTAGCCATTGAGTTGCATGTTTTTTTATTTACGTGGCTAACTTGCTAGCCACAGTCACTGACGCTACTAACGTCACGAAACACGCGTGACTACCTCTAGCAGAACATTAGTTTAGCAGCTTGTTAACTTCTGGGAGATAGCTAGGCTAACTATAGCTTTAACGCTACTGCAAGGCAGCTGCAGAAACGCCACAAGCAAAGAGGCCAGGGTGATAACTATTTACTAATTTTACTTGTGATATGAAACACAACTGTGAAGTGTAGCCTAATGTAGGCTACAATATAAACTGATATTATTGAGGAACTACATCTACTTTCGGAAACAGTAGTCTACTATTTCACTGAAGCGTTAGCATCATGACATTAGCCTATGTTGCCCGGGCAACACATACTACAGCGGTCTATTAATGCATCTGTTTTCAATCGTTAAAATAAACATTCGATCTCACACATTTTCGTTGTACGATTTATTATGACATTAGTAAACAATTTGTTGCTGAAATGATCATGACCTGTGCTTTCAAACCAGTGTAGCTCACTGCTACGATGTAGCCTACTCTCGACACTGTCTAGTGTCACTAGTGAGTACAGTACAGCTAGCTAGCCAGTTTAGCTAACAAAAACTCTCCACAGCTGTTTAGGAAGTCAACCGGCGACAGAAGCACTCCCCTTACTCAAAAGTCTTTCAATAGGTCAAACTATCTGACTACTAACCTGAACTTCATTGCCACCGCAAACACTTTGTCAATCTGCTCATGAAAAAAATAATGTCAGCCTACCGTACAACAGAACGTAAAATCTAATTCAACCAACGCAATTGCTTCCAAGACGAACACAGCAGTCTAAACTACTGTACTCTGTAGTAGTACAATTTACCGGGGCAGGTTCTCCACACAGGACTACATCGCATTTGGCGTTGTAGCCTACTGACAATGATCGCTACCAGTGACTTTTTTTTGAATTTCTTCCTAAATAAATGTCAAGCTCATCAACGTTTTGGGGGGGGCATATTTTCAGTTAGCAGATGGTAGGCTGTTTCAATCGCAATTCTAGCTGGCTGGTAACGTCGTTGTTAAAATAATCTTCAAAGGGTAGTAATTAATCTTCAAACCTCCTATTGCTATCTGGGACCTCTGACTCAACATTAACCCAATTCTTTCTCAGTAAATACATACACTACATGGATTAGCGTGGTGAATGGCGAATGGGAGGTGAGATGAGCGGTTGTGACACTGACACAGTAAATTCTAAAAAGTTACATTTTCCCCAAAAAATAAATATTGAAGTCACTCATTGTTGTAATTACATGTTAGCTTGTTAAACTCTTTTAAAATTGTAAACGGAGGCTTTGACTGCGTCCATTTGGTTATGTTTTGTTATTTGGTTATGCCTACTATGTAGCGCAATAATTTAGAACGGTGAACATACAGTTTCACTGGAACTACTTGTTCGCTGTTTATAACAGCGTTATCACCTGATTACGGGCAGCCAATAACAATCGAGTATTAGCCCTGACCGTGGTATATACTGAGGTATCACACGTTAATTCGATCTCTTGGCTTTCAAGCTAGGCTACCTACATTGCAAACCTTGACTTGTCAACTGAGATTTCAACGCTTTTATCTTCACCATCCTGATCTTCAGTGCCACTGATAGTGACATATTTTGCCAACTATTTGCTTTTCAATCGTCAATCACAGGTAAGACATTGACATATATATATATTCTAGCGTCACAAATAATCTGACAGGAAAATGTATGGTTAATGTAACACTAGCTAGCATTGTGATCGGTAACAGTGCAAAACCGAAAGAAACCAGATCAGAGCGATTTTCCTAGTTAGCTCTAGCTACAGTAATTTGCCTCAGACAGTTTGCATTGTTTGCTAATATCTAGAGCCAGCAGTTAACCTGTAGCCACTCGTATTGGCTAGTTGGGCTTTTTCATATTAAAAGAACAGTGAAAATGCTAGAACAATAGCTACATTTCTTTGCCTTGAAAGAATAGTAGATCTAGAACATCCGTTTTGAAATGTGCAATAAACTGCTAGCGTTAACATACTTTTATACCATGGTCTGGGTGAATACTCGATTCTGATTGGCTGCAGGGGTGTACATTAAAAAGTGATATACGGACACCTACTAGTGATATTGGACACCTACTACGTCATTTCAGCAAAACTGTCTTTTCACCGTTCTAAATGATTGCGCCGGCTACATGGTATATGAGCCTGTACAAAGTGTCTAAGTAACAATAACAACATTTACAAGCCTCCATTTACAATTTTGAAAGACTTTAACAAGCCAACATGTCATTACCACAATGAGTGACTTCAATATGTCTTTTAACCTATTTGCAAAATTGTACTTTTCTGAATGTAGCCTGTGTCTGTGTCACGTAACCGCTCATCTCACATCCCATTCGCTATTCACCTCGCTAGTCGATCTACTTCTGCTGCGGCCAACACGACAGTAGCCAACACACATGGCCGATTATTTTATTCGTAAAACTCTTTATTTGATTTGGGAACAATGACTTGGCTGGATAGCTGGCTAGTCTTGTTGTTAAACGTACTGTCAAATTATAATTATTGTTTGGAGAATATGTAAACTTTAATGCGATCATCTCACATCCATTTGCTATTCCACTCTCTACAGTCACAGGCTGCGGCCGTAGGACTAGTCTAGTAGCTACTTAGCACTAGTTCGTGAAAATCTTGATATTGATTTGGGAGCAATTAAATGGCTGGATAGTTGGCTAGTCTTAATGTTAAACATTTTGTCAAATAATATTTACGGTTAGGAGATTATGTCAACTTTGACGCGATCATCTCACATCCATTTGCTATTCAACTCGCTGCAGGCTGTGGCTGGCGACACAGTGGCCAAGAGACTATGGTCGATAAAGGCTACTTTGTTCGTGAAAATCTTGATATTGATTTTGGGACAGTGACATGGCTGGCTAGCTAGCTAATCTTCTCGTTAAACATGCTGTAATATTATATTTACTGTTTGTCAACCGTACACAATGTTATTGCCTTTGAATGTTGCTAGCATAACGTTAGCTTTCGGGCTAATAGTTCAGCCAAGGGAAAACTGGTGTTGGGTTCTATGAGCTGAGCGGACTATAAAATATCAGAGTTGGCCGACGTTAAACAACGTTACATTTCGATTGCAAAACGCATTAAAACATAAAACACCTCACAGGATGAAACAGGGACTACTAAAAGCAACCTGACCAGGTTTTCCACTTGCCCAAATAGACTACGTACCTCTACAGGCAATCCACGAATGATCCCTGCAGCCTCTGCACTGTTGCTAAATGAGTAGTTCAGGCGAAACATAGAAAGCTGCACTGAAAGTGACTCTCTGTTCAACTCTGGGTATTTCCCAATGACTGCAGCATCAATCACTCCACTCAGAAGTGTCTCTTCCAACTTTTGCAAAGTCAACAAGTCGTTCTGGTTAAATAGCTCACTGAGCTTTGCATCTACAATATCCAGGACTTTAAAGAACTCCCCTCTGTAGTGGTCCTTGGCACTTTTAGGTTGATGTGCCTCAGCTCCTTCAATGAAGCGTTTTGGGGGCGGTCTGGTCTGTGCAATGGTAATAGGCTTAACACCTAAAGACTGAACCACAGCCGTCGCCTCTTCAAACAGAGCTTTGAAACTTTCCTCATTTTTTTTGGCCTTGATTGAGGTCCTAACAACTTCAACAGCAGCCCTCATGCCAGCAATGGTTTCAGTTCTCTTCTGAAAAGAGATGTTCAGGCACTCAAGCTCAAAAATCACTGGTGAGGCAAGGATGAGACCCAGAACTGTTTTGCCTTTCCTAAACTGCCCTAGCAGCCCATTAGCAGTAGATGCAGTATTTGAGGCACCACAAGCCATCTCCTGCAAGCTAGCCAGCACTGACCCATACTGTGACAAAACAGCTTTTATGGCTTTGCCCCGTACTGTCCATCTTGTGGGACACAGGGGTTTTATTGCAGTGCATGATGGGTTCTCTGCATGTGCTATTGCTGCATGGATCGCCTTAAACTTCCCTGAATGAGACAAAAGGACTCCAAGCTGGTTGACCCAATCCAATGAGTCTCTGATCAGAACAGAGGCCAAGCAAGCTTTCTGTGTGATTAAATTAGTGCAGTGGGCTCCACAATGAACGTAAAGTGCTAGTGGCTGCTCTTGTTTTATCAGTGCCTGTGCACCAGCATGCTTCCCAGCCATATTAGCTGCCCCGTCATAAGTTTGACCTCGTAACCCATGCATTGGTAAATTTAATCTCAGCAGCACATCTTTAACTACTCCAGCAAGGCTTTTTCCTGTTGTTTCAGTAACATGATACATGCCGATGAACTCTTCACAGGGCTTCAGGTCATTGTCAACATAACGCAGGCAAATACTTTCTTGTTCTTGCCCGGAAATGTCTTGTGTTCCATCCATAATCACTGCATATTGAAGAACCGGTAGATCTCTGATTGTATCAGCTATTCCACTCACAATATTGTTACTCATTGTAGACAGAATTTCATTCTGGATTTGTGGACTGATGTACTCTTTCTGGGACCTCTGCAACCATTTGGCTAAAAGGACCTGCCTTGTCTTTCAAAAGTTGATAAAAATTACTGTTTTCATCCTCATGTCCTCTCAAGGCCTGTCCCTGTCGTGCCAAATATTTGATGGAACTCACAATTTTCCCCAGACAGTGCCTGTTGCCTGGTTGTGTATTTGCTAAAGCACTGGACAACTGTGCATTTACAGGGTGATTTTCTTGTGCAGTCACAGAGACAGCGTGACGGTGTGTACGACTACTTTCATGTGCTTTACATTTTTCAATAGCTTTCTTCCAATATTTGAATCCAGAAGTGATAAAGGCGGGCTCTGATTTTACAGCAAATGGTGTGGGTTTGTCCTGGTAAATTCTCATGCAATAAAAACACAAAAAACCCTTCTGCACTGCATCATAATGTAGCCAGGGAAAGTCCTTGTACCACCGCTCTTGGAAGGAGAGAGTTCTGTTCGACAGAACTTGAGTGTCAATGAATTTTGGATGTGGCTGATATGACTCTGTCCTCTGTCCCCTGACTTCAGTGTCTCTCAGCTGTCTGTCCCTGCTCTGAACACCCTAAAAGGAAAACAGTCACTGTTACGGTCTGGCAGACAGGCAGGCAAGCAGGACCCAAACGCAAGACGTCGTAGCAAAGAGTAATATATTCAGCTCAAAAAGGTAACAAAAAACGGCCAACAGGCAAAAAGCTCGGGAACAAAAGCAATACCGGGAACAACGAGAACACACAGAAAGCAGTGGAGACGAATAAGGCATAGATAAATACTGATGTGAAATCTAGTGCAATATTAAAATCATGTTTGTAATTTATTTTATTGTTTAAATTCAACCCTGTTTACTTCTTATCATGTTAAAACCTTCCTCTCATGATCAACAACCTAACATCACCTCACTTTATACTGTAGCACCTACCTGCAACTCTGCAGTGCTGGCTTTCCCTGCATCTCCCTTACTGTGAGTGGCCAGCTGAACTTCATCTGATCTCTAATATGAAAGCAGTGGAGACGAATAAGGCATAGATAAATACTGATGTGAAAGCTAGTGCAATATTAAAATCATGTTTGTAATTTATTTTATTGTTTAAATTCAACCCTGTTCACTTCTTATCATGTTAAAACCTTCCTCTCATGATCAACAACCCTAACATCACCTCACTTTATACTGTAGCACCTACCTGCAACTCTGCAGTGCTGGCTTTCCCTGCATCTCCCTTACTGTGAGTGGCCAGCTGAACTTCATCTGATCTCTAATATGAAAGCAGTGGAGGCGAATAAGGCATAGATAAATACTGATGTGAAAGCTAGTGCAATATTAAAATCATGTTTGTAATTTATTTTATTGTTTAAATTCAACCCTGTTCACTTCTTATCATGTTTAAAACCTTCCTCTCATGATCAACAACCTAACATCACCTCACTTTATACTGTAGCACCTACCTGCAACTCTGCAGTGCTGGCTTTCCCTGCATCTCCCTTACTGTGAGTGGCCAGCTGAACTTCATCTGATCTCTAATATGAAAGCAGTGGAGACGAATAAGGCATAGATAAATACTGATGTGAAATCTAGTGCAATATTAAAATCATGTTTGTTTGTAATTTATTTTATTGTTTAAATTCAACCCTGTTCACTTCTTATCATGTTAAAACCTTCCTCTCATGATCAACAACCTAACATCACCTCACTTTATACTGTAGCACCTACCTGCAACTCTGCAGTGCTGGCTTTCCCTGCATCTCCCTTACTGTGAGTGGCCAGCTGAACTTCATCTGATCTCTAATATGAAAGCAGTGGAGACGAATAAGGCATAGATAAATACTGATGTGAAAGCTAGTGCAATATTAAAATCATGTTTGTAATGTATTTTATTGTTTAAATTCAACCCTGTTCACTTCTTATCATGTTAAAACCTTCCTCTCATGATCAACAACCCTAACATCACCTCACTTTATACTGTAGCACCTACCTGCAACTCTGCAGTGCTGGCTTTCCCTGCATCTCCCTTACTGTGAGTGGCCAGCTGAACTTCATCTGATCTCTAATATGAAAGCAGTGGAGACGAATAAGGAATAGATAAATACTGATGTGAAAGCTAGTGCAATATTAAAATCATGTTTGTAATTTATTTTATTGTTTAAATTCAAACCCTGTTCACTTCTTATCATGTTAAAACCTTCCTCTCATGATCAACAACCTAACATCACCTCACTTATACTGTAGCACCTACCTGCAACTCTGCAGTGCTGGCTTTCCCTGCATCTCCCTTACTGTGAGTGGCCAGCTGAACTTCATCTGATCTCTAATATGAAAGCAGTGGAGACGAATAAGGAATAGATAAATACTGATGTGAAAGCTAGTGCAATATTAAAATCATGTTTTGTAATTTATTTTATTGTTTAAATTCAACCCTGTTCACTTCTTATCATGTTAAAACCTTCCTCTCATGATCAACAACCTAACATCACCTCACTTTATACTGTAGCACCTACCTGCAACTCTGCAGTGCTGGCTTTCCCTGCATCTCCCTTACTGTGAGTGGCCAGCTGAACTTCATCTGATCTCTAATATGAAAGCAGTGGAGACGAATAAGGCATAGATAAATACTGATGTGAAAGCTAACTAATAATTATGATAATTTTCATTCTGATCTGAGAAAAGCACCAAAGCAACTGAGAAAAACTGTATAGGAAAATAATGTTCTTTTTACAGTTATCTTAAATAAAATCTCTTTTTGTCTTTTACGTTACTGGAAAGTCCACCACATTTTCGCCAGCAACCGTTAGCTAGTAACGGTCATAGTAACAACGTTTACCTAGCAAGAAGAGTGTAGGCCCTACTAGTTAGATGTTGTCATCTTAACATCAATAAGTCTAACGTTAGACAGAAAATATAATTACCCTCCTGGGCAAAAGTATTACCAACTCACATTTCCTTTCTTTTTTTTCTTGCCCTGGAGAAAGAAATCGTTTAAAACTCAGCTGCCTGCTGTCTTTTCATCTTCACGGCTCTCTGACCTGTCGCTAGTAGGCTGCCCGCATCTCAACCACTCTGAGCCGTTGAGGGGACGGAGGCGGGCCGGTGTCCGAAATTATTTTATACCCTTAATTTAGCCTTCTAGGTAGCAATTCGAAGGCAGTTCCAA
>CAEFZP010000876.1:0-32631 GCA_903064625.1 Mallotus villosus
GAGTGCGGGAGATAGCCGCGGTGCTGATTGCATTGACATGACGATATCGAGATAACTCTCTATCATGATATATACACGAGAGGCGAGGGGCCAGGTGACCCAGAGGAAGCAGGGGGGATGGATTGGTACCAGATGTTGGTGCTACAATCACAATGTTTCTCTCACTGGATGTGTGTGGTATACATGTATGGTGTGTGTGTGTGTGTGTGTCGACATGTATATGTGTGTGTGTGTGTGTCATCTCCATCTCCAGGGACAAAAGCGCTGTGACATCGACGACCGTCCATCACCGATCGTCCGCCGCTCCGATGCAATCATGCCGCTAACCGCCACACACAGCACGTGTGACCCCTACCTCCTCCTCAATTCCATCCCCATCCCAATACCCCAATTCCTCCCTCCCCTCCTCTCTCCCTCACACACCAAGGCTGTGATGCCGTCACTTGGCATGGTAACGTGGGTCCACGCCTGTTAACCTACCTACCATCACAAGCAGTATTCCCTGAGGACCATCCACCCCCTCTCCACCCCCCACCCCTCCCCTCCCACCCTCACTCCGCTTGCCTTCTCTGCCACTCCCGGGGAGGGAAGCGTGGACAGGCAAGCGTTGACCTGGGGGGAGGAGGGAGGGGGGGCGATGCCAGCCGCTCCATGTCCCCTTGGGACCCTGATGTTTGCCTGCCCCCCCCCCCTCCTCCCCCCAGCAGGCCGCCCCTCAGGCAATCAGAGGTCTTTTATGACTCCCAGGGTGTATGCTGGCTATGCACGCTATGCTACACACTAACGATCTCCTATGTTACTCTAGTCTGGCTAGCTAGGGCTACGATCGGCCTACGTTACGCGGTATTTCAGCGTGTGAGTAAGTGAGTGTGGTGTGTGTGTGAGTGTGTGTGTGTGTGTGTGTGGTGTGTGATACGTGTCCGTGGTGAGGCTTCTTGCAGCCAGTCACCAGTCTGTCTGACAGGATGAGTGATGGCAGCAGGGCAGATGGATGACTGGCAGACAGGATGAAGGATGGTTGGCAGGGCAGATGGAGGCCGGCTGACAGAACAGGGGGCACCAGGGTGCTCTGCCTCTACGGGGGGGCAGCTGGCACTGCCCCTGGACGGGGGCACCGGAAGGTGGCATCCTCCAGGATCCATCATCATACAGGAGACCAGCCCCACACACCCACACACACACGAGACAACACAGGACACACACACACACGAGACACACACACACGACCAAGAGACCACACACACACGAGACACACCACACACAGAGACACACACACAATCTCGCATGACAAGGCCACACATGCTCAGGCAAAGCTGAGCTGGGCTCATCTGGACAGATGAAAGGGTCGGGTTGTGTGATGTGAGAGATAAGGCGTGTGTGTGTGTGTGTGTGTGTGTGTAGGAAGAAGTGAATCATTAGAGAACCTATGAGGGAGAAAGTGTGTTAGCCCTTCCTGGAGATCTACAGCTCTGATGCCACTCTCCAGTCATGTTCCTGGAGATCTACAGCTCTGATGCCCACTCTCCAGTCATGTTCCTGGAGATCTACATCTCTGATGCCTACTCTCCAGTCATGTTCCTGGAGATCTACATCTCTGATGCCCACTCTCCAGTCATGTTCCTGGAGATCTACAGCTCTGATGCCCACTCTCCAGTCATGTTCCTGGAGATCTACAGCTCTGATGCCCACTCTCTAGTCATGTTCCTGGAGATCTAAGCTCTGATGCCCACTCTCCAATCATGTTCATGGAGATCTACAGCTCTGATGCCCACTCTCCAGTCATGTTCCTGGAGATCTACAGCTCTGATGCCTACTCTCCAGTCATGTTCCTGGAGATCATTACAGCTCTGATGCCTACTCTCCAGTCATGTTCCTGGAGATCTACAGCTCTGATGCCTACTCTCCAGTCATGTTCCTGGAGATCTACAGCTCTGATGCCTACTCTCCAGTCATGTTCCTGGAGATCTACAGCTCTGATGCCCACTCTCCAGTCATGTTCCTGGAGATCTACAGCTCTGATGCCCACTCTCCAGTCATGTTCCTGGAGATCTACAGCTCTGATGCCCATCTCCCAGTCATGTCCTGGAGATCTACAGCTCTGATGCCCACTCTCCAATCATGTTCCTGGAGATCTACAGCTCTGATGCCCACTCTCCCAGTCATGTTCATGGAGATCTAACAGCTCTGATGCCCACTCTCCAGTCATGTTCCTGGAGATCTACACTCTGATGCCCACTTCTCTCCTGGCTTCACTCCAACACTAAGTCCAGCACAGCTAATGATGAGCTAGGATGTGTCTGATACGGTAACACAGGAAGTGGAGGTTGAAGCAAAACACACAGGTAGAGCCCACACACACACCACACACCAGTTAGAGCCCACACACACACACACAACACACACACACACACACACACACACCCCAGGTAGAGCCCACAACAACACACACACACAACACACACACACACCCCAGTTAGAGCCCACACACCACACACCCACACACCCACCCCAGCGTAGAGCCCACACCCACCACACACACACACACACACACAACACACACCAGTAGAGCAGCTGGTTCCTCACCACTGTCAAAACTCATCTGGTATCTGTTAGAGATGAAAACAAGGAATTAAGAGTTAGAGAACATTTGACCGTTAACACACAACCACAACAAGACAATAATAATAATAGTTCCTCTTGATGTTGTAAACAAAACGACTGTAAGGCTGTCTCATGCTCTCTCTCCTCTCCATGCAGGAGTGAGTGGTGAAGACATTTCAGCATCTCCCCCTGCTGTTCATACACTGAACTACAGTTTATAAGAAAGTCAACTGAAATCTTTTGTGAAAGGCTGATTAAAATCAGCTACAATAGCATATTTTGCAAGACAACATATTAGTAAGTCTTGTTAGCACAGTCAAGTGCCAGTAAAACCATGATGAATATCAGGGTATGGCTCGGGCTGTAGGGCATGAGGGGGAAAGGTGAGCCAGCTAATTCAGCGACACTCAGGTGTAGTGCCCCATCTAGTGTCAGATAAAGGTATTGCACACTTTGGACCACTTACAAACACTGAACTGTTGAATGTCCAGCACACTCTGTAGAGCTCCTGTATGTACCATCCCAACCCTACCCAGCACACAGCTAGTCACATGACTAACCCAGCAAACAGCAGTCACATGACTAACCCAGCACACAGCAGTCACATGGACTAACCAGCACACAGCAGTCACATGACTAACCCAGCACACAGCAGTCACATGACTAACCCAGCACACAGCAGTCACATGACTAACCCAGCCACACAGCAGTCAATGACTAACCAGCACACAGCAGTCACATGACTAACCCGCACACAGCAGTCACATGACTAACCCAGCACACAGCAGTCACATGACTAACCCAGCACACAGCAGTACATGACAACCCAGCACACAGCAGTCACATGACTATCTGGATCTGTGAGCAGTCACATGACTATCTGGATTGCTCTCTCCTTGTTAGTGTTCTGAGAAATGACTGATTTGAGAAAGAGGGATTTGTGAGCGCTCATCTTCCCACAAGCCACTGCTTCTTCCCCGAGCCAATCCAGTCAGAGAGATGATTCCTCACAAGCCATGTTCTCCTGAGCCAATCCAGTAGAGAGAGATGACTCTCCCCAAAGCCACTGTTCTCCTGAGCCAATCCAGTCAGAGAGATGAGGTGTAGCTGGCTGTACTCTGCCTGTCAGGAAGTCCCCCAGGGGCAGGGTAGCACTCTAACTGGGCCCAGCCTCTATCCTGTTAAAGCAGGCAGGATAGAGGACTCATCCAGAGATAAGCTGCTGTGTAGACAGGGAGAGAGGGAGGGAGGGAGGGAGGGAGGGAGGGGAGGGAGGGAGAGAGGGAGAGAGAGGGAGGGAGGGGGGGAGGGGAGGGAGGGGGGGAGGGGGAGAGGGGGAGAGAGAGGAGAGAGACGAGAGGAGAGAGAGACGAGAGATGAGAGAGGAGAGAGGGGGGGGAGGGAGGAGGGAGGGAGGGGAGGGGGGAGAGAGAGACTGGAGAGAGAGCGAGGGAGGGAGGGAGGAGGAGGGAGGGGGGGAGGGAGGGAGGGGGGAGAGAGGGAGGGAGAGAGGGAGGAGAGGGAGAGAGGGAGGAGGGAAAGAGAGGGGGAGGGAGGCAGGGAGGGAGGCAGGGAGGGAGGGAGGGAGGCAGGGAGGGAGGGGAGAGAGGGAGAGAGGGAGGCAGGGAGAGAGAGAGGGGGAGGGAGAGAGAGAGAGAGAGAGAGAGAGAGAGAGAGGGGGAGGGAGGCAGGGAGGGAGGAAGGGAGGGAGGGGGAGAGATGGAGGGAGAGAGGGAGAGAGGGGGAGAGGGAGAGAGGAAGAGGAGGGGGGAGGGAGGCAGGGAGGCAGGGAGGCAGGGAGGCAGGGAGGCAGGGAGGCAGGGAGGCAGGGAGGCAGGGAGGGAGGGAGAGAGGGAGATCCACAAGGAGAGGTACTCCAGCTCTGGTCCTGTAACCGGTAACCGACTTCTTTCGGGATAATTCATTTGTGCCAAGGTCATTTCCTGACCCCTCTCTCTCACCGTTTATCCAAATAAAGAGCACAAACACTAAAATAATCTATATATCAAAATCAAAAAATTGATATATAAATATAGGGTTCAATCCACTTTTCTGTCTTGAAGGTTCCCGCGGAGACGGGAGACAGTTTAGTTCCCAGACCAGAAAAGATCCTTCTGTGCCTTTAGAGTGTCGTTATCTCATTAAACTCTGGTTCTCACCAGAGGGCCAACAGTGAACTAGCCCCATCAGAGGGTGGCAGGGCGGGCTGGCCTGAGCTTCCAGGGGGAGAGAGGGAGGGAGGTGTGTGAGGTCTCGTTCAGGGGTAATTGACACTCCTGTATCGGGCAGAGGGGCCAGGAGGCTGGGGGAGGGGCCGGGAGGCTGGGGGAGGGGCCCGGAATCTGGGGAGCGGGGCGCAGGCCTGTTCCCGAATAACGCTGGGAGAGCCAGTTCACGTGGGAACGCACACGTACACACATGCACGGGGGCGCGATCACACACACCTACAGCTCTGGGTGAGGGAAACAGGAAATGGACACAGGGTTAGTTCCAAGAGCCCTGATGTCACTTCCTGGATAACAGAATGGCATGGGGGGGGAATCAAATCTATCAATAATAATTCAAATAGCCTCCTGATAGCCTGTAGATGGTCTGTAGCTGAATGCACAACTTCAACCCTTTTGTTCAAATCATTCAAAAAGAAACCCAACCGGTTCTCAAATGACCTTCTGGATTCTGAGAGGAAGCCAGTGATGGTGCAGTGATGGTGCAGTGATGGTGCAGTGATGGTACAGTGATGGTGCAGTGATGGTACAGTGATGGTGCAGTGATGGTGCAGTGATGGTGCAGTGATGGTGCAGTGATGGTGCAGTGATGGTGCAGTGATGGTACAGTGATGGTGCAGTGATGGTACAGTGATGGTGCAGTGATGGTGCAGTGATGGTACAGTGATGGTACAGTGATGGTGCAGTGATGGTGCAGTGATGGTGCAGTGATAGTGCAGTGATGGTGCAGTGATGGTGCAGTGATGGTACAGTGATGGTGCAGTGATGGTGCAGTGATGTGGTGCAGTGATGGTGCAGTGATGGTGCAGTGATGGTACAGTGATGGTGCAGTGATGGTGCAGTGATGGTGCAGTGATGGTGCAGTGATGGTGCAGTGATGGTGCAGTGATGGTACAGTGATGGTGCAGTGATGGTGCAGTGATGGTGCAGTATGTACAACATCTCTGGAGTTGAAGGCTTATTGGTGCCTGGACAGCAGAAGTTCCTGAACGCTCCTGGAACACCCAGACATGAGAACAGGCATTGTCTCCTCCTCACAAGCTCACACCTTCCCTCCCTCCATCCCTCCTCCTTCCAGCCTCCCTCCCTCCCTCCTCCCTTTTCCATCCATCCCTCCCTCCAGTCTCCCTCCCTCCTCCAACCTCCCTCCATCCCTCCAGCCTCCCTCCCTCTCGAAGACAGGAAGGCAGTCCAGACAGGCACACTCCAGTCACACCTACCGCACCGCTGTCACTTTGAAGTGGACTAGCCAAGCCGTGAGAGTACGCATCTTCCCATACTAACACCTCCTGACCCTCCCTGGCACAGGCAACAGCATCCTGCCAAGTGTGCCCTTTGAAGGAGCCGTTAGAGGAAGCAGCCTTCAGGTGAGAGAAGTGTGCCCTTTGAAGTACGCATCTTCCCATACTAACACCTCCTGACCCTCCCTGGCACAGGCAACAGCATCCTGCCAAGTGTGCCCTTTGAAGGAGCCGTTAGAGGAAGCAGCCTTCAGGTGAGAGAAGTGTGCCCTTTGAAGTACGCATCTTCCCATACTAACACCTCCTGACCCTCCCTGGCACAGGCCACAGAGTCCTGCCAAGTGTGCCCTTAGAAGAGGAAGCAGCCTTCAGGTGAGAGAAGTGTGCCCTTTGAAGGAGCCGTTAGAGGAAGCAGCCTTCAGGTGAGAGAAGTGTGCCCTTTGAAGGAGCCGTTAGAGGAAGCAGCCTTCAGGTGAGAAAAGTGTGTCTCTAAGTACCTTCATCTTCCTCTACTAACACCTTTGCGCTCTTTGAAGTAGCCAACCTTCTCAGAGTCGCTTCTCCCGTCATGGTTCACAACTTCCTGTGAAGTGTGCCCCTTTAAAGAGGCCCTGACAGGAAGTACACTTGGAGCGTGCTCCTTAAAGTATCTTCCTATTCCCATGCCAACACCACCCAACTCTGGCACAAGCCACAAGCTCTGGTTTTGCACTGAAGACGTGAGAAAAGTGTGCATCTTTGATGAAGCCTCCTCTTCCTCTTCTAGCCCCTTCTAGCACCTTCTACCCCAGGCACAAGCCTCAGGCTGCTGAGAAAGTGTGCTCTTTGAAAAGATGTAAGAGGGTTAATCATCTAGGTGGCAGAAGTGTGCTCTTTGAAGTGGTTTAGAAGGTGAGCAGGTATTAAGAACACCACTGAGAGACAACACAGATACAGTTTCCCACACACGGAAAAGTGATATTAACATAACCTTCAACCATTTCTTAAAACTTAGACTGACCCAGAGAAACTGTAGAGTCATCCATGTTCAAACGTGTCACATAGCTTGGCAGTGGACCTTGGTAAAAGGATTTAAATTCGTTATAAAAATACTAACAATATTTACACATCACGTCAAGCTAAAGGCTATTACTATCAGCTACCGGACAGCTGGACCTGAACTAGAGGTCGTGATGAGAACCTGGACAGCTGGACCTGAACCAGGAGGTTGTGAGGAGAACCTGGACAGCTGGACCTGAACCAGGAGGTCATGATGAGAACCTGGACAGCTGGACCTGAACCAGGAGGTCGTGATGAGAACCTGGACAGCTGGACCTGAACCAGGAGGTCGTGATGGGAACCTGGACAGCTGGACCTGAACCAGGAGGTCATGATGAGAACCTGGACAGCTGGACCTGAACCAGGAGGTTGTGATGAGAACCTGGACAGCTGGACCTGAACCAGGAGGTCGTGATGAGAACCTGGACAGCTGAACCCGAACCAGAGGTTGTGATGAGAACCTGGACAGCTGGACCTGAACCAGAGGTTGTGATGAGAACCTGGACAGCTGGACCTGAACCAGAGGTTGTGATGAGAACCTGGATCTGAACCAGGAGGTCGTGATGAGAACCTGGACAGCTGGACCTGAACCAGAGGTTGTGATGAGAACCTGGACCTGAACCAGGAGGTCGTGATGAGAACCTGGACAGCTGGACCTGAACCAGGAGGTCATGATGAGAACCTGGACAGCTGGACCTGACCCAGAGGGTTGGTGATGAGAACCGGCTACCGTTCCCTCTCTCACGCCCCCCTACCCTTCTCCTCTCAACTCCTCCAATCACAGCTCGGAGGTGTGTGGCACCACACCAATCAGACTCACCTTGGCACAGGCCACATGTCACACCCAGCCCAATCAGAAGTGTGGCCTTTGAGTGGATTGTAAAGGAAGAAGGCGGGATAAGTGTGCCCTATGAAGTATCTGAAGTATTCCCACCTCCTAGCTAGGGTTGGGGATCATTTCATTCTCTCTCTCTCTCTCTCTGATACGGGTGTTAAAATCGACACTTTAGAACAATACCGGTGCCAGAACCGATACTTGAGGGGGTAAGAGCACTAAATGACAGACAACAACATTAAAGAATGGCGGGGTTTTTTCTTCTGCTAGGCCAAATACAAATAAAAAATCATGTCAAACTACAAACTAAAGACTACAACCATCAGAACTCAACAGCTGAAGCTGAACCAGGGGGTGGGGGGGCAGGTGAGGTTCTCTGTGTTTCCATTGAGCAGGACAGCAGGAAGTAGTAGAAGCTAGCTGAGCGCAGTGTGCTTTGACGGGTCCCCTCTTCCCAGACACACACCTCCTGCACCCCCGGGCAGACAGAACAGGCCAGCTTCACCTGGGAGAGTTAACACATGGCCCCTGCCTAGCTGGGAGAAGTGTGCCCTTTCAAGCGGTCACACGCCTGGAGGCCTAGCGAGCCGTACGTGACAAAGGACACACACAGAGACAAAAGCTGGCCAGGGGATCTCGCAAGGCGTGAGAGAAGTGTGCTCTCTGAAGCGGGCACATGCCGCATATCAGAGACAGTTGCCAAGTGTGTCACGCATGGAAACGCAGTCACCTGTACTAAGACTGACGAGGCAATAAGGCTGTCACATTAATACATACATATTTTTCTTACACTGAAAACTTACCATGTTTCCTTGCTCGTCCACTGAATTGCTCCCTGTAGAGTCAAACAGAGAAAGAGGCATTAAAAACACAACTTGGAAAAAAACTAATTGCAACCCGGTTTCTAAGACTGAATTCCCAAAACAGTGTCCAAGGAAAGAAACAAACCGTGTAGTAAAGAAAAGGTCTTGTTTACCAGCACACTCCTAACTAAAGTCCTACGATTATTTAACCATCCCAGTGAAAACCCTGTTGGCCTGAAAATCACAAGCCACGTATCCTCAAAGAGATTAGCATCCACGGAAAAAAAAAGTCAAGATATATTCCACAGAGAGAGGAGAGCGGAGAGAAAGTGACCCTGGTCTGACGGCTATCTCTGCCAGCGTGTCCTCGACTGTGACGGCCAGGGTCAGAGGCAGTCCTGTCCTGAACTGTGACGATCAGAGGCAGTCCTGTCCTGGACTGTGACGGCAGGGTCCGAGGCAGTCCTGTCCGAGACTGTGACGGTCAGAGGCAGTCTTGTCCTGGACTGTGACGGCAGGGTCAGAGGCAGTCCTGTCCGAGACT
Source organism: Mallotus villosus (assembly GCA_903064625.1). Classification (NCBI taxonomy): domain Eukaryota; kingdom Metazoa; phylum Chordata; class Actinopteri; order Osmeriformes; family Salangidae; genus Mallotus; species Mallotus villosus. Next base: position 9,288 of record CAEFZP010000876.1, read on the forward strand.
GTGACGGTCAGAGGCAGTCCTGTCCTGGACTGTGACGGCAGGGTCCGAAGCAGTCCTTAACTGGGCTGTCTGACAGGACACTACTGCCTCCTGACATCTCCTCGCTCGCCCCTAGTAGGAGGTGCCCTCCCTCCCATATCTCCAGACCGGGCACCTACAGCCAATCCTGAGCCAGCCTGACTGGACCTGCCCTCATTTCATTGGATGTCGGCGAAGCCACTGAAGATGACGATTTGCATAATGCTGTGTATGTGTCTCAACTGATCTAACTCTCTAGTTTCCCTTCTAACGTCAATTTGTTGCTGGGTTACACTGGAAACTAATCAGAAGTTAACAGATATGACAGTTGGAAAGCAAGACAGGCAAGGAATGATATCAGTGAAGGAGAGATCAGAGAGACAGAGAAAGGACCAGACAGAGAGGGAAAGAGAGACCACATACAGACAAAAATACAATTCGAATTAAAAAAAAGATCTGACTTACCGAATATGTAGACCATCCCTACGGCCCCCCCCCTAGACCCATCAGTCCAGCCAGCCTCAGGACTATCTTCTTAGCATACGCTGTGTTCTCGTTCTGCTTCTTATCCCCACCCTGGTCCCCCTGGTCCCCACCACCCTCTCCATCACCTTCTGGGGGGGGCTGGCCCTGGGACACACACACACACACAGGTTCTCAGATCACTCATTTAGTCTAATACTATGGAGCTGGCATACTTTCTATGCTTCAGATAAAACCATCTATAAACTGTACAGTCTGAATGTTGCACTCTCCAGAACTCGTTTCTCAGGAGTTCGTCTGGGTTCAGTTTACAGAGTTACTCATTTTAGATGCCCTGTCTCCCTGACAGACGTCGAATGAGTTTTCATAGAAGTGTCAGATATTGGCAGAAGAAAAAAGTGGCGGAATGCACTAGTAAGGGGGGCGGGGAGTCTAAATGACCTTCAGAACAACTTCAACGTCCATGCTAACGCTACCTAACTAGCTAAACGTTTTCAGTTTTACAAACTAGCCAACATTTTCCTTCCCGGTAATGTCAATAAGCTTCTTTGGAGAGCTTGATGTCACGTCCGCAGTGATGATTTCGGCCTCCCTCATTTGGTTCCAGTCAACAGCTAGATTAACGGCTGAGTCTGTCTGAATGCATTGATAACAGTGTTTCTTAGTCACTTCTCCGACTTCAGTCAGATACTACAACATGCTTCGCAATGTGCACATAGATTGATAGCTATCTTGGACCGCTAAAACAACCGCAAAAAACCGACACCACTAAAACCAACAATGAATGGCCGTAAATTGGTTTGGTACCTTATTTCCATTTGAGATTAGGCAACAATGTATAGACCACGAACGAAAAATAGACACAGTAGCTTCGAACGTGCTAGACTAGTAATCCCAGATCATGAGCAGCCTATGTGGGGCGTACGACACCGGGCAGAGTGAACATGAAGGTGTCTTACGAAACATGACAGCCATTACGAATGACAGGTTTTTGAAATCAAACGATAGGTCTGTTTCAGAATACAAACAGCTTCGCCTGATCACTAAATACACAATTACGACGAGCAACCCAACGACCACACTGTATCAGGCGGAATGTCACTAATCAAGCAGCCTATCGACTACAGTAATAACTCACCTGCTTCTTCTGTTGCTGTTGAAGCCTGTCTTGCAATATCGCCTGAGCGATACCGCCTGTGGAACTCCCTTCTACCGTGGTGGGTCGTTCCGTGGACAGCCCCCGAATCAGGTCTGTCACTGCGGCGACCGAACCTCCCGTGGTCCCGTTTCTGAGACTGAGAAGGCCCCTGGTCGCTCGGACACACATGGGGAACATAGACGTCGCCGACATCTTGAATGGGACACTGCCGGTGAACGTAACGCGAATGAAAGGGCAAATGCAACTGATTGGCTTGTGATACTTTGAAGGATGGACGTAAAATCCAATAGATTTCCAGACAGACCATGTGGTAGAAACTTGGGCGGTGCTTAAAGCATTTGCTCCAATCGGAGAAAAGATAGCGTTGACCTTCGAATGCAATCCAAAATGTCCATTATAACTGATGGCAGTACCCTCAAAGTTGTATCACGTTCACTAACAAAACACACCGTACAGAGAACAATATTACTCAATCTAAAGCTTTTATCTCAGAGCTCCGAATTAAATGCTCCGGACTTTAAGATCATGCCAAATTGATTGATTTCAATGTCCAAGTTAGCTACTTCCAAATAAGTATTAGTCAACTAATTTATAACCAACACCTCTAGGTACATTTGTAGCCAGTAAACAAGAAAAATCATATTATGATGATAATAAATAACTGCGGCATTACATAGCCTTGCCACAAGATGGCGCAAAACTTCATTCAATATAAAGTAAGACTGAATGCTCTCTCAATGTACAGAACGTACTGTACCAATGGGGAAAAACTGTTTCCTACGAGTCACATTCACATATCTCCGATAAAAAACTAATGACTGTATAGGCTACTATGACATTTATTGATGAATACACAACAAACATTGATCAAAACGCAAAAGGCACCTGTTTGGATAATCTTTTTGTGGAATGAAAAATGTCAACATGTTTTACAAACGTTATCTATAACACAATAATTTACAATGTGTTGATATCGGAATACAAATCAACTATATGGGTCCTCCACTACTAACCGACGGTAAACAATGGAGAAAATGCATGACACTTTCTCATATGGATACCACTTGATTGTTGTAATATATATTACTGGAGGGCAACATTTAGTCTCAGAAATATTACTAAAAGCTATACATCTTTTTGTTAATAGTATCTGTTATTTAGGTCGTTTTTTAAGTGGGTAACAATTTATAAGTCAAGGGATTGAGCTGCAATGTAAAGTAGGCCTATCCCTGAGCCTCAGTTCTGTAACTGTCTACACTCTCTCTCTCTCTCTCTCTCTCTCTCTTCTCAGTCAAGAGTTGACTCACAGTACAAAATACACTGAGCTGCAAGTGTCAGATGTCAAATTCCAGGTATTTTCCTTTTATGATCCTCTACCCTTGCTGGTGAAGAAATGCAGTTGGGACAGAGAGACAGGGAAGAGGACACTCGTCTGGAATAGCGTTAGCAACAGTTGTTGGCCTCCTGGGCTGAGGGTTTGTCTCCTCCAGGCCAGAGGGGGGCGCTGTTAATCTTGGACTTGGCCTTGACCGCCTCGTTCTGAACCCCTTCGCTGCCCAGTCTCTTCTGAATCTCTGCGGCCATGGTGAGGAAGGACCTCTCCACGTTGTCGGCGTTCCTCGCGCTCGTTTCCAGGAAGGGAACTTTGATGGACGCAGCGTATTCCTGTGATCGCAACCGGGGACTGTGTCATTACAGGCTTTCAACTGACATTATGAGACTGTACAGTACTAAAGGACACACACACACACACACACATACTCACATACAGACACACACACACACACACACAGTCACACACACACACACATACAGACACACACACACAGACACACACACACACTCATACACACACATACAGACACACACACACACTCATACACACACATACAGACACATACTCACATACAGTCACACACACACACATACAGACACACACACACACACATACAGACACACATACAGACACACACACACACATACAGACACACACACACACATACAGACACACACACACACATACAGACACACACACACACATACAGTCACACACACACACATACAGACACACACACACATACAGACACACACACACATACAGACACACACACACACATACAGACACACACACACATACAGACACACACACACACACATACAGTCACACACACACACATACAGTCACACACACACACATACAGACACACACACATATACAGTCACACACACACACATACAGACACACACACACACACATATACAGTCACACACACACACATACAGACACACACACACACATACAGACACACACACACATACAGACACCACACACACACATACAGACACCACACACACAGACACACATACACACACATACAGACACTCACATATACAGACACACACACACACACACACACCTGAGCTGTAGCGCAGTCCACCACCTTCTTGGAGGCGAGGTCACACTTGTTTCCCACCAGCAGCTTGGAGACGTTCTCGCAGGCGTAGCGATCGATCTCCTCCAGCCACTGCTTGACGTTGTTGAACGACTCCTTCACAAGACATCACATGACATCACATGACATCAAGACATCACATCACAAGACATCACATGACATCAAGACATCACATCACAAGACATCACATGACATCAAGACATCACAAGACATCACATGACATCAAGACATCACATCACAAGACATCACATGACATCAAGACATCACAAGACATCACATGACATCAAGACATCACATGACATAACAAGACATGGACAGTAGCAGGAGAGCTTACAAACGAGGATATTAATCTTAGGGTATATTCTTGTTTACTGGACACAAGGTAGCTATAGAGGTTGGGTGGTAAAGTAGTTGGCTATAGGTGACTGGAAGTAGACTGTGAATTTGACATTAAGATCCTATTTTGTGCGTGAATTTGAAGTGCGATTTTTTTTTGAAAAGTTGAAATTTAAGCTTTAGTTTGAGTTTTATTCTGTTCCAATATTCAGTTTCAGTCGCTAAAGGCTGTTCCACACCTTCACCTTCAAGGAGATCTGGATAGACTAGGCAGATGAAAGCAATTTGATTGTAACAACCAGCCAAAGGGCAAGTATTGCCACTTAAACATCCTTATAATTAGCTTACTCTTTCAGATCGAAAGTGTTTAAAGTGGCCTTGAAGGTTCTTACGGTACTTGTCTTGTAGCCATTTGGTTATTGATCACTCACCTGATCAGTGACATCATAAACAATGATGATGCCATGGGCTCCTCTGTAGTAGCTGGATGTGATGGTGCGGAACCTTTCCTGGCCAGCCGTGTCCCACTGGGGAACCAAATAAGAGACGCACACAGCTGAACCCGGCCGACACAGTTACCCGGACATTACCCACTGAAGGCATTTTCAAAACTGTCTTTGACTGCGGTCGCATAAAAAGTTACTTCATCGATTCATGAACTTTCTCTTGTTAAAAGCGAGATTTGTACCAAACTCACGATCTGAAGCTTCACGGTCTTGCCCTCCATCTCGATGGTTCTGATCTTGAAGTCCACTCCGATGGTGCTGATGTAGCTCTCAGTGTACGTGTCATCCTGCAGGAGAAAAGCCCAGATCACCACCTGTCAATCACACACTCACACAGCGGACTCCAGACTGCGCTCAAGCTACCTGAAAGGGGGGCGACCCGGTAGCTTACCGGATTTGATTAGCGCGTATACCCTGTAGACTGAGGGGTGTCAAACTCCGGTCCTCGAGGGCCGCTGTCCTGCATGTTTTAGATGTTTCCATGCTCCAACACACTTGATTCAATAAAAAGGGTTGTTATAACGACCATTCATTCGAATCAGGCGTGTTGGAGCAGGGAAACATCTAAAACATGCAGGACAGCGGCCCTCGAGGACCAGGGTTTGACACTCCTGCTGTAGACTAAGGCCCTACCGCAGAGGCCTGGGCCTGAATCCAGACTGGGCCCTGGGCCGCAAGTCTTCCCCTTGCTTTGTCTTTGTCCCCTTCCTGTGTAACCCTAACCCAGACATCCCAACAGCGCAATATGCACCCATCTATACCAGAAATGACCATTGGACCAGTGTTTATTTCTACTAAGGGAAACAGCATTTAAATTGTGTACTCTGCTAGGCCTACTGTGGACCAGGACGATAACCAGGATATATGAGTCAGCTATATACAGGAAGAGTTTTGCTTGGAAGTCTCTGGGCTAGCTTGGGTAATAAAGTCATAAATAATAAAGTACCTACTGCGAATCGCAGGAGCAGACAGGACTTGCCAACGCCAGAGTCTCCAATCAGAAGGAGCTTGAACAGGTAGTCACTGTAGGAAGACAACACAGCATTGTTAGTGGACATCACCAGGTAAAAGACACACCTGAAGACCCAGAGGGAGAGACACACACACAGCTACACACCAGGCTCTGTTTCGAAGCTTTAACAGATTCAGATACATACAGCGTTTGTATTAAAGTTATCTTTCTGTGTATCTTTCAACACCTAGTGCAGTTCTGGATAAAGAGGTCCTTGACAGACAGCACTCGACAAGGCCTTGTTCAGAACCTGATAACGGAAGTTAGAAGACGACAGCAATTGGCTTAAGAATTCTCCGACCCAAGAAGAGCTCTCCTGTCTCTACAGTTTAAAAACAAGAACAAGAACCCAAACGCGACACGAGATCAACACCAAAAACCACGGCAACCAACAACCACCCCTCACTACTCACTACTCGGGAGTCATGGTGACGAGATGCCTTCGCACAGATGGTCACAACTAATAAAAAGTAAACAAAACAAGAGGGGACTGCTGTTTTATCTTTGGTCTCTGCTGGGTGGTTCTGTCCTTCAAAGGGCAAACAGCAGCAAGCTGGTTTGATGAGTAGCGGCCTCCATTATTTATTAAAGAGCCAGCTCAGGTTACAGCTGGACATGTATTACCTGTCTTAAAGCCGTAGCTCCCTTTTCAATGGGACAGTGATGGGGGAGACCCTGGAAACTATATTACCTACCTACCCAAATCATACACCTGTATATTACCTACCTACCCAAACCATTCACCTGTATATTACCTACCTACCCAAATCAGATTCAAGACCCTGGTACTGACCTTCCGAGCGGTGAATGGGACTGCACCCGACTACATCAAGTCTCTCCTCCAGCCCTACACCCCCTCCCGCCACCTTCGGTCCTCCTCTGACAACCGTCTGGTGGTCCCACCGCTCAAGACCGCCCGGTCCCAACACAAGCTCTTCCCCTGTCTGGCCCCCCAGTGGTGGAATCAACTCCCCACCTCCATCAGAGACACTGACTGTCTCCCCACCTTCAAGAATAGGCTCAAGACACACTTGTTCCGGGAATACAACGGTACCTAGGAAAGATCTGCTGGACATGATGTTAGTTTCTTCCAGGATCACAAGGACTCTGACTTAGAGAGCTGCTGCTCTTGTCGGTTAGCTGTAACTGATTAAAATGATTGTACTCGCTGCGAGGTAGTTTACTGTTGTTTGCTCGTCCACAGGTGCACTTTTAGATTCATGTTGTCCAATTGTAACTTGTTTAACTTCATGCTCTTATGATTTTTCCCTTTGGCACCTATTTTTGTTTTTTTTCACAATGTATGATTCATGTTTGACTACTTGCAATGTTGGGGATATCTCGTTGTTATGATCAGTGACTTATGCACTTTTGTAAAGCTCTCTCTTGGAAGTCGCTTTGGATAAAGCGTCTGCTAAATGATTAAATGTAAAATGTAAATGTAAATCATACACCTGTATATTACCTACCTACCCAAATCATACACCTGTATATTATCTACCTACCCAAACCATACACCTGTATGTTACCTACCTACCCAAACCATTCACCTGTATGTTACCTACCTACTCAAACCATTCACCTGTATATTACCTACCTACCCAAACCATTCACCTGTATGTTACCTACCTACCCAAATCATTCACCTGTATGTTACCTACCTACCCAAACCATTCACCTGTATGTTACCTACCTACCCAAACCATTCACCTGTATGTTACCTACCTACCCAAATCATTCACCTGTATGTTACCTACCTACCCAAACCATTCACCTGTATATTACCTACCTACTCACACCAACAAACCAACCAGTCACTCGCTTAGGCTACTCATTGATAGTCCCCCAAAAACACGTTTCAAAAAATATTTGGATTTATTATTGGAAATGAATCATAAAATGAACGTAACACAAGTAGCCCCATACAAGAACTGTATTTTCTAAACATCTCAATATAGAAAATCTGTACAAAGGTCCCACAGTACAGAGATGGTCAGATCTGGGCTCCTTTAGCACCAGGTTAACATGCTCAACTGGCTCCCAGGCATCATTTGAGAACAAGAAAATACAAGTTCAACACATCCCTATTAAAATAACTATTTTGATCATATAAACAAACGGCTCGATACAAAGCAACATGTTATTTGTCTTCTCACATTGTCAGCAGCACAGGTGATCAAACACACCCATCGCCCACTGTGTACGTCCACACCCACTGTGTACGTCCACACCCACACACACGTGTGCGTCCACACCCACACGCACGTGTGCGGGCGTTAAAGCGGCGGCTGTCCCTCGCCCTTGTCCCTGAGCAGCGAGAGAGCGTTGGTAGAGAACTGTCTGAGCGTGTCCACCATCTCTCTCTGCATCTTCAGGGAGTCGTGGGAAAACTCCCTCTGGGTCTCCACCAGGCCCTGCAGCGACAAGGCCAGAGACCCCAAGGAACAGGCCACTTCTCCCAGTACCAGTCTGCCCTGGTGCTGCTCCTCCATGCTGACAGAGGCACAGTGGGAGAGCTCCTCCAGGTGCTCCACACCCAGCGTCGCGAGAGAGAGCCGCCTGCCTGGTGTGGGGTGGAGGGGGGAGGAGGAGGGGAGGAGAGAGTGGAGGGAGGTGTGCGAAGGGGCGGGGCGGATGGTGGAAGCCGGGTAGGGTGGAAGGGGGGAGGATGATGAAGAGGGGAGGGCAGGGAACGAGGAGGGGTATGGGGGGGGCGGAGGGGGGTCTGAGAATGAGTCTGGGTGAGATGTTGAGGGAGAGGAGGGGGCCATAGGGTTGGAGGAAGAGGAAGTCCTTGTGAATAAGCGGGCGGTCTCGGTTGAGTCATCCAAGGGGGGATCCAACAAAGGAAGGACTGATCTGGAAGGCTGGAAGGCTCCCATGTGACTCTGCTCTACTGGACTTGCATCCACCTCTTCACTCCTGCCTGAGAGACACACACATTTCACCATTTGTGTTATGTTTACATTAGCCTATCACGTTACAAATGCGGGTTCTCAGTAGTATGACGTTTGACTACAGATCAACAGTTTGCAGGTTCAACCCATCCCCCCTTGAAGCTACAGTTTCGTCTCTTTGGATGAAAGCGTTTGCTAAATAGTTTTACGTTAAAGCCTGCATAAGGCTACTACTGTGATGTGTGTAGCTACTTGACAGACGATAACGGTGTGATACGCTTCAGACTACAACGTTGCAAAGCAGACTTTTGGCCAGAGAAGAGCCCCCCCCAAAAAACAAAAGACAAACATGTAACATGCTAGTTATTTTCACGTAATGGAACTTGGAAAATGTACTTGACTATTGTGCATTCAAACACCTCTTCGACAGGTCATTTAGAAATCTGCCTTCCATCATTGTTTGAGCGCTTTTTACCTTTACACGTCGCCATATAATTAGGGGTAGGCCTACTGTCCTCTTAACACTTCAGTTAAGGGTAAAGAGCAAGTGATTTATACAGTTGTCTGTTTCTGACTTCATAAAATAAATGAAGACGAATTACCCAATCTACAGCGCATACAATTTCCTTTCGATGATGATTAAATTAGCCCACAAACCCGCTGTCGACCAAATATATTTTCGCTAGACAAATTTTACAGAAATACGAAATCCATATCGTCTCAAAACGTTTGCGTATGAAGCCGTAGCAACTTCACACTTGTGACTTGTAAGTGTGGTGAGAAAACACCACGCTACATGCCTAGGCTATCTACAGAACGCATACGCAATTCCCGCGGTGAATACGGCAAGCACAAAAGCACAGGCTTGCAGACATCGTATTGAGTGTAGAAAATACTGCCACCTAGTCTGGCATCGCGATGATCAATGACAGTTGGGACCATTATCCTATTTAGACCAAGCGTCAAAGCCATAGACTTATGATTTAGTAGACCTAAAGACCGAAGGTCACCAGAATATGACAGAGACCAGCCCTGGATCACTGACAGTTATGAGGCCCTGACGTTATGAGACTCTGATGTGATGGGTATGTAACGGACGTTGTCTTGCAAGCTCCGTCAGAGGCATACTGGCCAATGTTCACTCCCACAGGGGAGTCGAACCTGCCACCTCCCGACTTCCAAGCGCAACCACTACCAACTACTGTACAGTTATGAGCCAGCAGAGCAGGTCGAGCAGAGTGTAGGAGGGACACAAGTATGTTATGGAGAACCTACTGGCAGTCAAGGCGCACCAGTGTATGTGTATGAATCTGAAGACAAAAAAAACAGACAATCACTCCATTTAGTACATTCATGCTTCAGATGATAAGTTGATATGTTTTAAAGAAAAAACACTTCAATTATGCAACGTAAAAATCTTGACGATGTTACCGTCATGGACGACGCTCTTGAAACAGTGACTTTTAAGATGATTCTGTAAAAATTTACAGACATCTCTTTGAGGGTTTGTAAGACGTCGTGGTACAGAACGGACATGTGAAGTTTGATGTTTTAGAGAAAAAAAACACTTCAATTATGCAACGTAAAAATCTTGAACGATGTTACCGTCATGGACGACGGCTCTTGAAAAGTGACTTTTAAGATGATTCTGTAATTTACAGAATCTCTTTGAGGGTTTGTAAGACGTCGTGGTACAGAACGGACAGTGGTACATGGAACAGTAGACGGTGCATTTGTTCAGCGTTGGTAACGTGCTACCTCTCTGTATTGTAATGTTGTCATCTGAAGAGAAAATACAATTTACATAGATTGGAGAGGGAAAGAGGGAACAGGTGTTTATAGTTAATACAAGTTCTGAGAGAGAAAGACATACGCACGCCTTTTATAAATGTTTCTTTGGCGTGTTCATACAAATCCAATATCGACTCTATGTTTCTCCAGATTCCATGTGGAGTGTTTTAATGCAAGTTGCAAACAGGGTCAGAATCTCTCACCATAAGAGCTCATCTCACGAAGACTTGAGACAAACAACAAGAGGAAAATAATTATTACATATATTATACTTTTTTTAAACTTTTTTTTTACTCTTGTAATTTATAGTGAGACCTGATGGGGACACCCCCCCCCTTTTTTTTTCAAAGTGAACGAATGATTCGAAAAAAGATTCGTTCTTTTACTGAACGAGATTCAAAGAATCGAGTCAGTAAAATTATCCGAACTTCCCATCACTAGCTACTATGTGGGGTCTAACAGTGTTCTGCACATCTGTCTGTGTCACCCCCATATCCACAGTCTCTAACCGCCTGCCCTCAGACGTGTCACGGTGTGGCAAATTGCAGAACCGTCTCACCTTGATTCTGAGAAATCTTCTGAAAACGCATGCCGGGCAACTGCAGTGTCGACTTGGGGAACGAAGTAAACATTCAATGCGGCAACTGCGGCCGCATAGTCTGACACGTTGTCCAGTGTTCGGCAATGTGGAAAAGATATCTTGTACATCCGGTCCCGCCAGATGCAGAAGTAAAGCACGTCTCTTCTGCTTGCTCGCAGCCGAATCATCGAGTTTAAATCCTATCCCATCGGCATACACCTCGAAAGATGTTAGCCACCGCGTCCATCTTGGGCCTCGCATAGCTGGCTCAGTGTAGCAAGAAAAGGTTGGAGTTCCGGACATCTCTGGTAACTACTCTAACAAACTTAGACGTAAAGCTAATCAGCAACCAAACATAGAAATGACAATCCCAGGGAGTATGCTTCCCCTTCTCTTTCAAACAGATAATCAGCATCTGATAATATGGACTGTGCGCGATATATCTGGTCCTAAACCAGCAGATGGCAGTAATGCAACATGAGGGATGCCAACTGACAATAAAACCCTGGGAAGAAGATTGTCGTACTACATTTCCTAAAATATCCTTGTCCGGAGGTGGTCGGCTGATGAGTTAACCCTTCGTTATAATCAGAGAACTTGGTTATTGTCAGCAGAACGGCAAACTGTTATAGACAATAAGTGTTTTACAACGATAGTTCAAAGTAAACTCAGTTTAACAATGCACATTTTAGTTCAATTACTTCATCGATACATGGCCTCAATCTCGGTACAAGGAATTGGACATGGTATTGTTCACCATGGGTCACATCTAATGAGGATATAGAGTTTATCGGCCGTCTTCTATGGAGTCAGACACAACACGAGAATGAAGATATACATTAGGTCGCTGAACCGGGATAATACCAGCAACCGGCTTAAATCGAAACATCGATATTATTTACACGATTGTTATCATTTTTGGTCTTTGGAGTTGTAAAACAGTACACCACATTTTCAACAATTAAGTCCTATGCAAAAGACAGAGCAAAGCAGATAATGTTCTTGACCATAAATGGGTCCCGTGAATACAAACCAACGTGCATTTAAAAAGCACTGAATGGAATTCAGTGAACCATTTGAGGAACTGAGTTTCGAAAGTGTACAATAACTGCTGCCGCCCCAATGACTGAAACTTCTGAAGGAACCAAACATTCTACCTTTACCATCGCAGCCTTGAGAAAGTGTGACAAACATACGTCTGACCAACAGGTGGCAGTAGAGAGTGTGCTGCTTCTTTGTGTCTGCAATGTCTGTGGCTGAGAGTTTAGCTGCAGGTCTGGACTGGGACTGAAAAACGTACCGGGACTTTGAAACACAGACCGGCCAACGGCCGTGTATTATTATGATTATTTTTTGCAATATGCCGCGGCCGTTTGACCGGTGTTCGGGACATCTCCAGTCGGCCAATCCGGCCCTGGTTAGCTGTATGTCCTAATTGCAACTACCAAGCTGTAATGTTGGATGTAACCCCTTGAAATGTTACCTGTCCATGGTGGAAAACGCTTTATATTTGTCAAGTAAGGAGGTTACTATAAGGACCACATCCTTGTGTACTAATTGTGTTGCCTAATTCCCATGTTTGGGCCTAGCTGACTTAACGGTGGTGAATACAGGATCGTTTGGCAGTGTCCTGGTTGTGTTGATGAGTCATCCATTGGCACAGAGGGAGCGAGCACAAGATGGATGAGGGGGGGGACTGCATCTCTATCTCTTCATCAAATTGTTGGCTTTCTGGTTGGCCGCATCGATACGGGCAACGTTGTTGATGGCCTGAAAGATATAAATGCAAAGCGTATTAACAACAGAACTAACTGAGCTACTCGGGTCTTTCTCAGCTTGCCCAGGTCTTTCTAAGGTAGCCCAGGTCCTTCTAAGCTAGCCCAGGTCTTTCTAAGATAGCCCAGGTCTCTCTAAGATAGCCCAGGTGTCTCTAAGGTAGCCCAGGTCTTTCTGAGCTACCCCAGGTCTCTCTAAGATAGTCCAGGTCTCTCTAAGATAGCCCAGGTCTTTCTAAACTCAGGTCTCTCTAAGATAGCCCAGATCTCTCTAAAATAGCCCAGGTCTTTCTAAACTCAGGTCTCTCTAAGATAGCCCAGATCTCTCTAAGCTATCCCAGGTCTCTCTAAGCTTGCCCAGGTCTTTCTGAGCTACTCAGGTCTTTCTCAGCTTGCCCAGGTCTTTCTAAGGTAGCCCAGGTCCTTCTAAGCTAGCCCAGGTCTCTCTAAGCTAGCCCAGGTCTCTCTAAGCTAGCCCAGGTCTCTCTAAGCTAGCCCAGGTCTTTCTGAGCTACCCCAGTTCTCTCTAAGATAGCCCAGGTCTTTCTGAGCTACTCAGGTCTTTCTCAGCTTGCCCAGGTCTTTCTAAGGTAGCCCAGGTCCTTCTAAGCTTGCCCAGGTCTCTCTAAGCTTGCCCAGGTCTCTCTAAGATAGCCCAGGTCTTTCTAAGATAGCCCAGGTCTAACCCACCTTGCCGTCTATACGGTCAATCAGGACGTTCTGTGTGTCGATCTCATTGCCCATGTCCAGCGCCATGCTCTTCAAGTTTCCAATGATGCTGCCGACGTGGCCCAGGTTCTCCTCCATCTCGTCCTCCCGCGCGTCATCGGTCACCCTGACAGACAGACAGACGACAGACAGACAGACAGTCAGAGATAACAGGTCTTCAGATGGACAGACTGGCAGTTGGACCAACAGACAGGTCATCAGGCAGACGAAGAGATGTGATGGCAACGTTAAGATCTACCTGTACATCATAGACAAGCGTATGATATCTTGAATAATAAACAACAATCGACTGTTCTTTCACCACAGACGGGCTCTGTTTGCGGAGTTGAGAAGACAGGTTTATGGTGTGGTATGGTGATGTGGTGTTTGTGAGAGACTGAGTGAATGAGGCCAGGACAGAGGGAGAGCCCATGTGGCTCCTGGGTTATAAGGGATTTGATAATATCCTGTGTTTGACCAGGTGCACAGGTGACAGGTGCCTGATTCTGCATGTTGTGTGTTCTAAAGGAGAGTAAACATCACACACACACACACACATCCTTACGCACACAGTCCTAGCAACTATTAACACACTTGTGCTGCATGGCTAGTTTACAAACTGATTTAAAAGAACAATACATTCATTTAACAGATTATTCTTACCAAAGCAACAAACATGGGGTGATTTGAACCTGTGACCTCTTGATCCAGATCAAAGACTCCTGAGCTCTACCTACAGCACCCCCTCCCCCCCCCCAGCGTTTGTGTCGATTTGAAGCAGGATGTGAATGTACCCTCCCTGACAGAAACCCATCCTGCTCCTACCTGCGGATGTGCCCTCCACTCATGATCATCTGCTCTCGCTCGTCCAGCACGCGTGAGGACGGCTGGCTGGACACCACTCCATCCTGGCTGGTCCCCCACACTTTCTTATATGCCTCGCTCTCCTCAAAGTTCTTCAGCCTGAGAGACACACACACACACACACAGGTACAGAAGGCAGATATACACACACCAGCACACACACACAAACACTAAGCTTCAGTCTTCAGTGTGTGTGATCCGTGTGCCAGTAGAGAGTGTGTATATACAGACAAACATCGTGTAGTATGTCATCGTGTAGTATATCATTGTAGTATGTCATCGTGTAGTATGTCATCTCCCGGAAACGTCTGTTATTTCCTGAAAACTGCACACAACTTTCACATCACAACTACACAACACACAAACAGGCAGGAAAGGTGATGCAGCAAAGCAACATGCTGCAACACAACCATGCAGCCACAGCCCCCCCCCCTCCCCCCCCAAAAGGGAACGGAACCACAGAACCACAGAACCACAGAACCCTAGAACCCTCAGCACCTACTTATCACAGGAACAGAGCCCACAGCACTTCCCCAGATCCGTCAGGTTCTTCTCCGCTTCCTTCATGTCTGAGTTGATCTGGTCCAGGCCCTCTTCAATACGCTCTAGTTGCTCTGGACAACGGGAAGGTGTGATGGAGGAGAGAGAGATGGAAGAAAGGGTCGTAGTGGGGGATGTGGGGGAAGAAAGGAGGAAATAATGGGTGGAAGGAGGGGTGGAGAGGGGTCATGACACAAAAACAGCTTCATCACCGAAGCCCCGTAACTTAAGGATTGCGTCAGGCTCGATGCAAGTTGATGCGAAAATTATATTTCAAAACCCCAAACATCGACTTCACAGATATGAAGCAAGCAGAAGTGTAAGCTTCGACTGCCTGTGCCGGCTAAGTGGCCGGCCCTGCTGGTTTGCAGCCGGACAAACAGCCTGACTGTGGAAACCGGCTGGAACCGGTAATCAGACGTACTTTGTGCCAGGCCAGACGCACAGGCCACAGCAGTTGGACATGTCAGATAGGTTTTTTTCCGCCTCCCTCATATCCTGGTTGATCTGGTCCAGACCCTCGTTGATGCGGTCCACTTGCTCTGCCCACAGGGGGCAGCAGAGAGTATTAGGAAAACCAACCGCTGTGTGAAGGCCTCGAGATTATTAGACTAGTCTTTATAGTTATATATCACTGTGGTGTTATATATCACTGTGGTGTTATATAACTCTCCTTTATTCTCCTTGTTCAACCAAGAAGCTCTCGCTGTAATACACCCTGTGAGATACTTAGACAAACGCAAACACAACACACACACACACACACAGACACAGTCCAGTGACACACACAGTCCAGTGACAAACACACACACAGTCCATGACACACACACACACAGTCCAGTGACAAACACACATACACACAGTCCATGACACACACACAAACAGTCCAGTGACAAACGCAGACACAACACACACTACAGTGATAAACACACACACACATCCATGACAACACAGTCAGTGACACAACACACACACAACACACACACACACACAGTCCAGTGACAAACGCAGACACACACAACACACACACAGTCCAGTGCAGGTGCGTAGGTTTCATTATACATGGGTGGGGCTTCTGAAAACTGCATATCTGTCCCTCCCACTTTTTATTAAGAAAATGATATTTAACGGTCGCATCCTCGGTTATTTCATATTTTAAATAAACGGTCCCACCAACATTTGAAAACAAACATGCGTCCCCGTGCCAGAATACATACAGATACAATTGGAACAATAAGAAAAAGAGATAATTTAAATAACCACAGCAGACAGGAAACAGATCCTCACCTCCTTGTTCATCCAGCATCACCAACGCCCGGATCCCAGCATCTTTACTCTGAGGAGGACAGAGAAACAGAGATCAAAATACCCTGCATCTTTTATTCAATTGGGCGCGATTGGGTTACGGTTTGATTTTCTGTTTTTCTACACCAGCTTCATAACAACGAGTCAAACGTCTACGGCTGTGTTGCCGTGGCGTCCTGTAGGCCTGCCAGGAGCCACTCTCTGGTCTCTATAGAGTTCATATACGACTTCATGCCCTGAAGATATGGAGCGGGACGATACTCTCTGGTCTCTATAGAGTTCATATACGACTTCATGCCCTGAAGATATGGAGGGGGACATTACTCTCTGGTCTCTATAGAGTTCATATACGACTTCATGCCCTGAAGCTATGGAGGGGGACAATACCAAGAAAAGGCAAAGATGGGGTCGGCTCACTTGGTTGAAAAAACACACCACTCATCACTTGGCCTAATTCTACCAGAGGCCGAGCTCTGTTTGTGTGTTTTACCCAAGGTTCAATATCTCTGTATGTGATCATACTAGGCTAGGGAGGAGGGTGGGGATGTCCAGCATTGTTAAAAGACCAACGGTTTGGCCTGGAGCTTATATATCTGTCAATTCAGGGCTTTCTCTGTTATGGTATAAACTAGACTGGCTGCTTCTCTGTCTTTACAGAACACACTTTCCCCCGTACAGGAAGTAGATGAGATAGATTAGGGTGCTTGTTTCCTTGAGTCCTTGAATTAGATTACTGTTTTCCAGGGAAGAGTTAGCTTCTTGATGATAGACCGCTGACAAATGATGTCATTATGTAACTGTCATGTTTATAATCAGGAGGATGGTCAATTTGAGAATAAGAGGGAGATGTGAAAGAGATGGGAGATGTAAGGAGAGGCAGGTGTGTGAGGCAGATGAGAGAGAGAGGCAGGTGTGTGAGGGCAGATGAGAGAGAGAGAGGCAGGTGTGTGAGGGAGATGAGAGAGAGAGAGGCAGGTGTGTGTGAGGCAGATGAGAGAGAGAGGGGTAGGTGTGTGAGGGAGATGAGAGAGAGAGGGGTAGGTGTGTGAGGGAGATGAGAGAGAGAGGGGTAGGTGTGTGATGGAGATGAGAGAGAGAGGCAGGTGTGTGAGGGAGATGAGAGAGAGAGGCAGGTGTGTGAGGGAGATGAGAGAGAGAGGGGTAGGTGTGTGAGGGAGATGAGAGAGAGAGGGGTAGGTGTGTGAGGGAGATGAGAGAGAGAGGGGGAAGTGTGTGAAGGAGATGAGAGAGAGAGGGGTAGGTGTGTGAGGGAGATGAGAGAGAGAGGCAGGTGTGTGAGGGAGATGAGAGAGAGAGGCAGGTGTGTGAGGGAGATGAGAGAGAGAGGGGTAGGTGTGTGATGGAGATGAGAGAGAGAGGCAGGTGTGTGAGGGAGATGAGAGAGAGAGGCAGGTGTGTGAGGGAGATGAGAGAGAGAGGGGGAAGTGTGTGAGGGAGATGAGAGAGAGAGGGGGAGGTGTGTGAGGGAGATGAGAGAGAGAGGCAGGTGTGTGAGGGAGATGAGAGAGAGAGGGGTAGGTGTGTGATGGAGATGAGAGAGAGAGGCAGGTGTGTGAGGGAGATGAGAGAGAGAGGGGAGTGTGTGAGGGAGATGAGAGAGAGAGGGGGAGGTGTGTGAGGGAGATGAGAGAGAGAGGCAGGTGTGTGAGGGAGATGAGAGAGAGAGGCAGGTGTGTGAGGGAGATGAGAGAGAGAGGGGTAGGTGTGTGAGGGAGATGAGAGAGAGAGGGGGAGGTGTGTGAGGGAGATGAGAGAGAGGGGTAGGTGTGTGATGGCGATGAGAGAGAGAGGCAGGTGTGTGAGGGCAGATGAGAGAGAGAGGGAGGTGTGTGAGGGAGATGAGAGAGAGAGGCAGGTGTGTGAGGGAGATGAGAGAGAGAGTGAGAGAGAGAGGGGTAGGTGTGTGAGGGAGATGAGAGAGAGAGGGGGAGGTGTGTGAGGGAGATGAGAGAGAGAGGCAGGTGTGTGAGGGAGATGAGAGAGAGGAGAGAGAGAGGGGTAGGTGTGTGAGGGAGATGAGAGAGAGAGGGGAGGTGTGTGAGGGAGATGAGAGAGAGAGGCAGGTGTGTGAGGGAGATGAGAGAGAGAGGCAGGTGTGAGGGCAGATGAGAGAGAGAGGGGGAGGTGTGTGAGGGCAGATGAGAGAGAGAGGGGGAGGTGTTGAGGCAGATGAGAGAGAGAGGGGGAGGTTGTGTGAGGCAGATGAGAGAGAGAGGGTGGAGGTGTGAGGCAGATGAGAGAGAGAGGGGAGGGTGTTGTGATGGAGATGAGAGAGAGAGGCAGGTGTGTGAGGAGATGAGAGAGAGAGGGGAGGTGTGTGAGGGCAGATGAGAGAGAGAGGCAGGTGTGTGAGGGAGATGAGAGAGAGAGTGAGAGAGAGAGGGGTAGGTGTGTGAGGCAGATGAGAGAGAGAGGCAGGTGTGTGAGGCAGATGAGAGAGAGAGGCAGGTGTGAGGCAGATGTGGGGTCCTACCTCCTCCACCAGCTGCATCATGCGTCTGGTGCTTTCCAGAGACTTAGGAAGAGAGACGGAAACAGATATTAGATGTTATCGTTTAACATATGCATTTAAAGCTAGGTTTCAGATACTATCCAGTGTATGGGTTTCAATGTAATAGTATACAGTCTCAAGTGTTTATAATGTAAATGTTTGGATCAATAAAAAACCAAACAGAGAAATGTACAGTCCAGATGTCAGAAGTGTGTTAAGTTCAGTTCCCACAACTGAGTTGCTGTCTCCACAAGAACTCAGCGAGATGTTGTCTGAGGCTCTGTGAGGCTATCTGGGGCTCTGTGAGGCCATCTGAGGCTGTGTGAGGCTATTTTGAGGCTATCTGAGGCTGTGAGAGGTTGTGTGAGGCTGTAATGCTGTGTGAGGCTATACGAGGCTATCTGAGGCTGTGTGAGGCTATTTTGAGGCTATCGGAGGCTATCTGAGGCTGTGTGAGGCTACATGAGGCTGTGAGGCTATTTTGAGGCTATCTGAGGCTATATGAGGCTGTGTGAGGCAGTGTGTGGTTGTCCTGGTTCTGACTTACATTAACCTTTGACTGAGGGGCATCCTGTTGAGAGCCAGTGTCCCTCAGGGAGCATTACCTCACCCCACAACACTCCCTCCGCACGCCGTCGCCGTGGTAACCCCGGGCTTGGCTAGTACAGGTGTGTCAAGCAGAGCTAACCTTTCGAGCATCCCCTGACTTCATTTAGCCTCTCACTCTGGGGAACAGTGTACTATCTGCTGGGGGGAGCTCTGTGTGTGTGTGTGTGTGTGTGTGTGTGTGTGTGTGTGTGTGTGTGTGTGTGTGTGTGTGTGTGGTGTGTGTGTGTGTGTGTGTGTGTGTGTGTGTGTGTGTGTGTGTGTGCGTGTGTGCGTGGTGTGTGCGTGCGTGCGTGTGTGCGTGCGTGTGTGTGCGTGTGCGTGCGCGTGTGTGTGCGTGTGTGCGGAGACAAATTTGAAAGCACATCACATCTTAACCCTCACATCCATCTTGTTGATGTTTTCATGTTTACAGCTGACTCACTGCCAAATCCCCGTAGGGAATCCCTCTGGACTGCCTCCCCTATGAGCCAGGCGTCCATGTTTGTTTGGTATCTAGCGTGTCCTGCCTCGACACCTGGGAGTGACAATGGCGTGACTGTGTTTCAGGTGAGCGTTCGTCTGAGGTGAGTTAATGACTTTACCTCATCTGTGACCTGATTGGCTCTTTTCTGAAGCTCTTCCTGTTCCGTCCTGAAGGGCGTGTCGGCGGCCATCTTGGCTTTAGGTGGGCGGAGCTTCTTGTAGGAGTTAGGTGGAACTGTCTGTAACACAGTGAGACTTCCCCAGAGGGTGTCGTCGTCGTTTCAGATCTGGGATGTGGATTTTCACGGAATGGATGTAGTTGTCTCCAGAAGATTGTGGTTGTAGTCAAAATAAATCCAGTTTTTAACCCTTAAGAGAGAGAGAGTTTATTTTTATTTTCATCTGCTTCACATTACAATACTCTGTGAGACAGGGAGGGTAATTAATGATCTTTCTGACAAAAGTAGGGAACATTCCCCCTCCTCCCCCCTCCTCCCCCCCCCTCCTCCCCTCCTCCCCTCCTCCCTCCTCCCCCTCCTCCCCTTCTCCCCCCCTCCCCCCCTCCCCCCCCTCCTTCCCCCCATTCTGCAGGGCTTTTCCTCTGTCCCTCTCCTATCAGATCTAATTCACTGGCACACATAATTACAGCCTCTATACTTCTCTAGAGATCTGTACAGGCCTATACAGACCCACTCACCAACCCAGCCAGCCAACCTGCCACCCAGCAACCCACTCACCCACCCAGCCTGCAACCAACCCTCCCCACGCCTCCTTCTTCTTCTTCTGCTTCTACAATCTCCGCTCTTCAGCCACGACAGCAGCATTCCTATAATTATCTCTAACTACCGCCAGCATAACCAGAGCAGGCAGGCAACATGCAGAGAGCGAGGGAGAGGGGGATGGAAACAGAATGAAATAAGATAGAAATATAGAACAAAACTAAAGAAAAAAAAAGAAAAAGAAAGGAAAGAGGGGTGGTGGTCGACTATCCATATGCAAACGACCTAGCTGTCAATCATACACAAAGGGGATCACATTTAATGGATTTCTATTGCATGAATGATAACTAAAGTCTAAAACAGGTGGATGCTGGAAGATGACTACTGGCCTGGCTGGTACATTGGGGAGGGAGAGAGGGATGGAGAGACAGAGGAAGGGATGGAGAGACAGAGGGAGGGATGGAGAGACAGAGGGAGGGATGGAGAGACAGAGGAAGGGATGGAGAGACAGAGGAAGGGATGGAGAGACAGAGGGAGGGATGGAGAGATTGAGAGAGAATGGAGAGACCAAGGGAGGGATGGAGAGACAGAGGGAGGGATGGAGAGACAGAGGGAGGGATGGAGAGACAGAGGGAGGGGTGGAGAGACAAAGGGAGGGATGTAGAGACTTTTTAGCAGCCAATTAAGTGGTACAACCTTTCGTAACTTTACACCTAACGAGCGGAGACCTACCTCCCCTGAACCCTCTGACAGACTTCCCAACCGACACCCTCCACCTGTCCCCCACCTGCCCCCCACCCGCACCCCTGCAGCTACCAGACTCCTTCACTCACAGGAGCACGACTGCAGAAGAGCAGGCATCTGGAAACCAGAACAACACCGATTTGATTGCTTGTTTAAAAAGGTGAAGACCAGTTTTCACAGGTTTGATCACGTCAACTCCATCGATAGTGTTAACCAAGTCCATGGGCGCCGGTGGGGTATGGCTAGTTGGGCTAGAGCCACACCTTTTGAACATCAAACTCTCTCGACTGACGCTGATTTGAGCCCCACGACTGCCTGGATCATCCTCATCGTGGCCCCCCTAAATAAACTTTGCCGCCGCC
Organism: Mallotus villosus; assembly: GCA_903064625.1. NCBI lineage: Eukaryota > Metazoa > Chordata > Actinopteri > Osmeriformes > Salangidae > Mallotus > Mallotus villosus. The sequence continues at coordinate 31,123 of CAEFZP010000876.1, forward strand.
ACTACATAAGTCAGAGATTCTAATGTCACGACTCGAGGCAAGTTGCAAGTAGCATAACAGCGTGTCATGGGAACACGTCCAGAAAATAGGATTCAATCCCATCCTGACTTGTGTTTCTGAAAAATATTAAACATTTACGTAATTGGAAGCCCACTATACATTCATCATATCATTTCGGCAAAAACGTACACAAATGTTATCAGCCAGTCAAGCACATAGATATTCTCCCCACCTTGCACATAGTTTAAAAACGGTTCGAACAATATTTCCCAATAAGAAGCCTACATTATTAGGGCTATATCAGAAAAAATATGAAAAAATCATTAAAGTTGTGGGTCATGCATGTGTGGTGTTGACAACATCATAAAAGCCACGATGGCATTGTCTGTTCTTTCCGGACAGCTAAATGATAGCTCCACTATTTACATGTAGGATAGTCGCAAATTAACGCAAATACCAAATGGTTAAAAGAATATCAAAATGAGCTTACACTTAAACTGTCTCGTCGTAACGAAAGTGTATTTCTATAGGTTTTAATCCCACATGATTAACAATACACTGCTATTTTTAAGCTTATTTCAAGCTCCAAACTACAACCAACACCGTGTTCATCTTATTCTCGCAAACTTAGGCTACCTTGTATTTGTTCGCCGGTCAGTCTGCCATTTCTTTAGACTTCAACCACCCGATCCAGTTGATACGAGCACAATATCCGTCACCTGTGCGCTCATCCGCGCTCCGTAAGCATCCCTCTCAAATGACCACAGGTCCCAGGTAAGCGAGCCTACACGCCCCGTAGTTCCGCGTTCGCTCCTCCTATTGGATCTAACGCTTGTCCGTCTCTGTCGTATCGGCTCCTTGCTCTCCGGTTGCTCTGGAGACCGTGTGATACCTGCGCACGTCACGAGCGGCTGCTGTGAGCGGCCCTTGGTTCTCCATGTAGTGTGTAAATAAACGTTAACAGGCAGCGAAGCTATAGCCTGGTAGTTCTTTCCGGTTTCCAATTACACTACGTCTAGACTTGAGCCTAACGACACTTCTAGAAGGACATCACAGTTTCCAGTGTTTTATGGAGAGGATCCAAGTTATCTAGGATCGATAATTGACTTTATAATAACAACAGATGACGAGAAAAATGTCCCACTGTAAATTATCGATCTTTCAGAGTATAGCCTATCATTCATATCAAAAGAAGACACCATAATTGATTTGTATCAACACTGGCACTTTTATTTCGGTTATTAGAGTTATGTTACACTACATTACAAAGTAGTCCAGAAAGGAATGTTCAGGAAGAAGAGACAACGTGTTGCTTTGAAACTTAATGAAAGTTACATTGTCATCATTGGAAAGAGCACATGACAGAACGGAGTTGGCCAGTGCTGCCCTCTGGTGACTAAAGGATGCAATAGCACACATTGGCACCATAGCTTTGACTAATGTAGTGACAACATGCTTTAAACACATTAAAATAGCAGACAGAGGGGGAGAGAGAGGAAGAGGGAGAGA
>CAEFZP010000877.1:0-16979 GCA_903064625.1 Mallotus villosus
CATCAACGATTTCCATTCATAATTCACGTTATAGAATCTCAAAAAAAGTCTCGCAGTGAAGGAGAGAGCGTACGAGACTGCCTACTCAGTCCGTGGAGATGCCGATATCTTCGGGCCGGAGCACAGAGCAGGCGCCAGCCAGCACAGTAAATAACTGTTAGGCCAATAGGAAGAGTAATGTAAGGGACGCCACAGGCAGGTAAGTAACAGTCACTTAGGCCAGCGTAAGAGAATTAGGGTTGAGGAGAAAGACACGAGCCTCTAATGGGAATGAATGGGAGCCATCGAACAAGTGGGGGTTAGGGAGGGGAGGACTGAATGGGGGGTTAGGGAGAATCTGCCAGGAAAAACATAGAAGAGAGAAAAGTCTGAGTGGATCTGCCAGGAATACCACAGAAGTAGGTTGGCAGAGATCTTCTTTGAACCTTTTCCCTCAAATGCACATCCCTCAGATAGTGTACATGTCTGGTGTGTGTGTGTGTGTGTGTGGGTGTGCGTTGTGTGTGTGTGTTTGTGTGGTTGTGTGTGTGGTGTGTGGTGTGTGTGTGTGTGTGGGTGTGTGTGGTGCGTGTGTGTGTGTGGTGTGTGTGTGTGTGTGTGTGTGTCTGTGTCTGTGGTGTGTGTGTGTGTGTGTGTGCGTGTGTGTGTGTGTGTGTGTGCTCATGACTGACGTGTGTGTTTCCTCGTTCACAGGGACTTGCCTTGATTAAAAAGAGGATACATTAGCATGTCGATGCATACACACTTTCACACAACAGTCGGCTTCAATGTCAGAAGAGCACTGCACTCATAGCATTACTATTGACACCTTACTAATTGTGGATGAATATTAATTTTTAGTGTTGTGGAGTAGCAGGACCTGTCAGGGGCAAGTTGGATGTGGCAGGGCTGACTCCGGGGCATTAGAACCAGGGCCCTAATTGCTAATTGGAATTATGAGGATTCTATTTACACACACACACACACACACGTGCAAATATGCACACGCACGTATACAGACTGTAGAACACACACACACACACCCAAGACTAAAACATGTTTCAGCTTAGGTCAAGTTGACGGTTCAGGGGGCGAGAGACACCCAGACACAGTGAGAGGGGCGAGAGACACCCGACACGTGACACCCAGACACTGTGAGAGGGGCGAGAGACACCCAGACACAGTGAGAGGGGCGAGAGACACCCACACAGTGAGAGGGGAGAGCACCCAGACACAGTGAGAGGGGCGAGAGACACCCAGATACAGTGAGAGGGGCGAGAGACACCCAGACACAGTGAAAAACACGAGGCCATTGCATACTGATGACCTGCAACTGTTAGTTATCTTGAGTGGCTAAAATATCCACACGCCAAGATACACACTTAGAAATGGGAACAATGTAAACAGACCCAGTTAACATGCTAGGCTGGCTGTGTGTGTGTGTGTACGTGTGAGTGTAGTGTGCGTAGGCGTGTGTGTGTGTGTGTGTGTGTGTGTGTTGTGTGTGTGTGTGCGTGTGTGTGTGTGTGTGTGTGTTGCTTACCCCAGGGGATTGTATTATATTCAGTCACACAGGATGATTGTGTAGAACTTGCCTGCCTCCAGCAGGACTGAATGTGATACGGCCTCAACTTCCAACAGCCTCTGAAAAGAGGAAGTGGAGAAATGATGGTGTTTCATGACAGGAAGTGATGGTGTTTCATGACAGGAAATGATGGTGTTTCATGACAGGAAGCCGGTATTTATCAATCTGGACACTTTCCATAGGACATTCTCAATCGGGATATGATTTGTATCCACCGTTTCATTCATGTTTTAGATTTCCCTGAAACTCCGTCACCAAGCAATCCTCTCTCACGATGAACATGACATACGACCGCAAACAAGATCTAATGTGATTTCATATTAGCGCTCAACACCTCTAATTATGGTCAGAGAGCCGCCGCATTAGAGCAGCTCTCCCGGTGTTCTGGAACGTTCTGGAGAGAGCGATCTGTCCTGGTTAGGCCTGACACCTGATTCACTGGAGTAATGAAGACCCATTAATTCCTCATTGTGTCATTAAGCTGCGATGAAGAGCAGCACTGTTCATCATGTGGAGGTTGACCTGTCAGTGACGGACGACGAGCCTGTCTCGCTGCTCCAAGGACAGACAGACAGACAGACAGACAGACAGACAGACAGACAGACAGAGAGACAGAGAGACAGGGAGACAGAGAGACAGAGAGACAGAGAGAGAGAGAGAGAGAGAGACAGGCAGAGAGACAGACAGAGAGACAGACAGAGAGACAAACAGACACACAGACAGACAGACAGACAGACAGACAGACAGACAGACAGACAGACAGACAGACAGACAGAGAGACAGGCAGACAGACAGACAGACAGACAGACAGACAGACAGACAGACAGACAGACAGACAGACAGACAGACAGACAGACAGACAGACAGACAGACAGACAGACAGACAGACAGACAGACAGACAGACAGACAGACAGACAGACAGACAGACAGACAGACAGACAGACAGACAGCATGTTCTTGGGAAGGGGTGAGAGGGGTAAGTGGATATTGCAACAGGGGCAGTTGAAGATTAAACTTATTTTGGCAACACAATGTTGACATCAACTTACCCCTGGAATAGCCCAACCACCCCAAGTAAAACTTTACCACTTTAGTAACTTGACCAGACTGTTATTTAGCTACAAACCAGCTCCTAGCTCCTATTGGCTATGTGGTTGTATGGTCATTTAACTGATTCATTCATTACTTTTCTATTATAATTGGAAAACAATATGATGATATCAGAAGAATTGGTTGGTTTTGCGTGAATTGAATGTCTGTGTACTTCAGGTATTACATCCTGTAGTTATTATGATGCCGTGCCGTTAGTATGGTGTATTTACACCGAGTCCTTTCAGTATTCTGGTTGTTGCTGACAGCAGTGAAGAGTCAGAGTTTTGTGTGATACAACAGCTCCATCTAGTGAGGGATTAAGTTAACTACAGGTGATTGGGTCTTTCTGTGCTTAAACACACGGATATGCGTACACGTCACACACACACACACACACACACTCAGTACACACACCACACATAGAAAGACAAACACACACGCACCTCTGGGCCAATGAAAGGTGCCCAGCATTCTGTGGTCTCTTAGTCTAATGAGTGTGTGTGCTGAACACTACAGTGCACTTTAAAATCACCACACAAAAAAACAGTTTTTCTCCCGAAACAGCTCTGGTCCGACAGGAGGGCTGAGAGATGAAAGAGCGGGAACCTGTCAGAGCGGCGCTTACGTCATAGTAGGAGTCATGGAGATGTCTCCTCAGGATGTTGTTGTGTTTTGAAGTGAAGCACAAACCGCTTGGTCAACATCTTCGTCTACAGTTTCTTTCCAAACTTAGATGTTTACGCCAACTCCTCTCTCTCTGTGTGTTCATTAGGTTTTGATGTTATGAGTGCGTTTAGCTGACGATTCAATCAAAAGTTACGTAACGGGATGTGGGGGATTTGTCAGTTGGCCTACTCAAACTCTACTATCTGAGCTCGCGGCTACTCCTGGTGGAACGCGCGGTGTGGAGGTGGGTCCAGCGCGTGTTATGGGAGCTTCTTTCTTCCGACACGAGCCTTTTGGCCTAATGAGGTGATGGGGGTGCATTCTGTCCACCTCAGCAACGGAGATGAATGAGATATGGACCCGGTTGGCAGAACCTCCACACCGCAGAATATATTAAAAACATGACATTCCCCTTCAATTAATTACATGCCCAGCTAGCCTCACAACATTTCGCTGACCGGCAGCTTTTTTCTCTCAGACGTCTATAGACATTTACATACAAAAATGCCTTTTGGCGGAAACGTGCGTGAATCAGAGGGTGATTAAAGTTTTATTGGAAATGTATGGTTGTGATCGAAACGGCCTCGCGATCCATTTGTTTTCTCTTTCGGTTGTTTGCGAGGTGGGTGATTTACAGCGGCACTGAAAGAAAAGCTGGAGGGCTTCCGGTAGTCGGAGCTGAGAATTCCCAAAAGATCACAGCTCTCTGCTGTCAGTTATTTGTTTCCGTTGTAGTAACTGGCTTCGGAGAGAATGTTGAAATGTTCAACTCACTTGTACGCAGCGATCAAACTGGTGTCCAAGAAAAAAATACTTAGGCCCTATTCTCCGAGTCTTTCAAACGTGTGGGTATGGAGCAATCGTGCACACTTAGTCAAGATTACACTCTCAGTGTTATTGTAAAAGCATTCAACCTCAGATTTTATGTAAGCTACATATGTGTTTTAATTAATATTATATCCCCCCTCATACACAGTGAGAGGAGAGAGAACAACTTTTTTTAGTAAACTTTTTGGATAACTTTTTTTCAAATCGTTTCCCCCACACAAACACAAAAGTAAAGTTTGTTCCAAAATATTTTGTCAAAACTATATTAAAAATATTTTTCAAAACTATATTACAAATAATTTTTCAAAACTATATTAAAAATAATTTTTCGAAACTATATTACAAATAATTTTTCAAAACTACATTAAAAATAATTTTTCAAAACTATATTACAAATATTTTTTTCAGAACTATTTTTTTTTCCAAAACTATATTATATTTTCTTTTTTCAAAACTATATTATATTTTCTTTTTTCAAAACTATATTCAAAATATTTTTCTAAACTATATTCAAAATATTTTTTCTAAACTATATTCAAAAATATTTTTTCTAAACTATATTCAAAAATATTTTAAACCTTTCAAAACCCACACACACACACCAGCTGCAAACCGATGCAAGCACACTTCACAATCTCCCTATATCGATATATCTATAAACATGGACTCCAATTAGAAACTGCATTTATATTATTTATGCAAAACTCATCTTCACCTCAACGTCAGTTAAATCTCGAACAGCGTCACTAAACGAGGGTTCAGACAGAGAATTCATGCATTATGTACTTAGCATGAACTGCCCTTGAGATGAACAGGAGATGGAGACAAATGTCCGTGCAGCTGAATGTTTCATGAGCTCTAGGTTTCCTGTCCTCTTAACTCCACTTGTGTTGCATCTTTGATCTTTACTTGTCTCTGCATGCAACCTCTCAGCCACACAAATGCACTCTTCTCTAGGCTCTACTTTCTTTGTTTCTCCTTCTCTCACCCCTCACTCTCCCTCTCCTCTCTCCCTCACTCCTCTCCTCTCCCATCCCCTCACTTCCTCCTCTCTCCTCTCCCTACCCTCCCCTCTCTCCATCTCCTTCCCTCTCTCTCTCCCCCTTCCTTTCCCTTCCGTCTTCCTTGCTCTCTCTTCCTCTCCCCCATTTCCACTCGCTCTCTCTCTCTTCTTCTCCTTTTCACCCCTCTCCAACCCCTCCACACTGCTCTCATTTCCATGCACCCACGTATCAAATGTATAATTGACATGCTTATCCAGTGGACCACAAGTGGCCATTTCCTGTTTACACACTGGTCTGTGCAGTCATGACGACAGCCAAATTGACCTCTCACACAGGAAGTAGTTTGCTTTTACACAGGAAGTAGTTTGTTGGCCAGTAGGTCGGCCCTTTTGTCCTTTCGAGATAAGACGAGCCCGTCTGAGGGAACTGTGGATCGACTGGACCCTCCCTCCCCCTCTCCCTCCCTCTCCCTCCCTCCCTCCCTCCCTCCCCATCCCCCCTCCCCCCTCCCTCCCGCTCCCTCCCTCCCTCCCTCCCTCCCTCCCTCCCTCCCTCCCTCTCCTCCCTCCCTCCCGCCCTCCCTCCCTCCCTCCCCCCTCCCTCCCTCCCTCCCTCCCCCCTCTCCCTCTCTCTCTGTGGATCGACTGGACACTGCAAGTCCAACTGTACAGTTTAGATAAGAAACAGAAAGCAACTACCCAACAGTCTTATGTTTCTCTAGTAGCTTGCGCCTATCTTACCAGATGTGTCGCCCTTTGTGGAGTATTATGGTATTACATTGCATCATAGTCTTCTTTAATCAACTGCTTGACTAGTGTCAAACAACGGTTTATGTGACAACTTTTTGCTTTTAAACTCAGATAAAACAGAAACACTAATTATTGCCCCTGTAAGTAGAATCCCTCAGATAAAGCAGCATATTGTGGACTTCGGCTCGTCTGCCCAGCCGAGCCTCAGGAGCTTAGGTGTCAGGTGTTTTTTGATATTACAGTAATATAAACAAGATGAAATAAAGCACGAATAATCAATCTATTTACCTGTTTGTGTAACAGGAGTTGGACCGTCTCCAGGCTGTTCATCTGCTGCAAGGCTTTTAACGCATATCAACCAAGAGCACACATCACACCTGTTTTAGCATCACTTCACAGTTACCAGTCCAGTACTGAATTCAATTTAAAATTCTGGTCCTTACATTTAGAGCCCTGCATATAGCACACATCATCTCAATGTTTTGTGTGTAAGTGTGTGCGTGTCATATATATACACATGTATATGTGTTCTATACCTTCATATACTGTACATATTCTCTCCCTCTCCCTCTCCCTCTCCCTCTCCCTCTCCCTCTCCCTCTCCCTCTCCCTCTCCCTCTCCCTCTCCCTCTCCCTCTCCCTCTCCCTCTCCCTCTCCCTCTCCCTCTCCCTCTCCCTCTCCCTCTCCCTCTCCCTCTCCCTCTCCCTCTCCCCTCCTCCCCTCCCTCTCCCTCTCTCCCTCTCCCCCTCCCCCCCTCCCTCCTCCCCCTCTCCCTCTCTCCCTCCCCCTCTCCCTCTCTACCCCACCTCTCCCTCTCTCCCTCTCTCCCCCCCTCCCCTCTCCCTCTCCCTCTCCCTCTCCCTCTCCCTCTCTCCTCCCCCCCTCTCTCTCTCTCTCTCCCTCTCTCCCTCCCCCTCCCTCCCTCTCTCCCCCTCTCCCCCCCCTCTCCCCTCTCCCCCCTCCCCCCCTCTCCCCTCCTCTCCCCCTCTCCCCCTCTCCCCCCTCTCCCTCGACTCCCTCCCCCTCCCTCCCTCTCTCCCTCTCCCCCTCTCTCTCTCCCTCTCTCCCCCTCTCCCTCCCTCCCCCTCTCCTCCCCCTCTCCCTCCTCGTCACCCTCCTCCCCCCCCTCTCCCTCCCCCCCTCTCCCTCTCTCCCCCTCCCTCTTGTTAACTCTCTTGGTGCTGTAACCTGAGAAGCCCCAAAGTCTTCCGAGGGAACATTGCGGACCTGTCCCCCCCTCCCCTCCCCCCCCCTCCCCCCCTCGCCCCTCGCCCCGGTTTACAACTAGGAGGCAGGCCCTAGGGCTGCCGGTAATACTGTCCGTTCACGGTGTGTGTGTGTGGTCGATATTTGGAGCCCAAGACTCCAGGCCCCCATGGGCTGATGGGATTGGTTTCTCTTTTGGCCATTAATGCCCTCAGGGCCCGAGTGCTCCTCTCCTTATCCTAGGCCTCGCTCTACAGATGTTGCCGCCAAAATATTTCAATTTCCCCCCAGCGACACTGCTGTCATGGCTTGTATTAATCCTTCACGGTGACACTATCTCAGCGTTCATCGACAGACACTCAGTGTTTTATGAGAGCGACCGTAGAGACAATCAAACGCCTCGCTGCGGATGAGAAACTCAAATCAAAACGTTTATTTCCCTCACTTGTTTTGAGCTACGATAGTTCAGACGATCTGCCATTACTGAACAGTGAGTTGTCATTTCTCGCAAGATGAAGGTGTCTTTGAAATCTGAGGCCTCTCTTACCAGCCAAATACTTTGATTTCACCTCTGTACCACGGTGAAATGAGAAAGGGAACGCGTTTTTTTTTGCAATGAGTAATTGCACATCAAAACAAAAGCTTGCTCTGTGTCAGAGATATGAGTCATGCAAACATGTAAAACGCTTCTAATATGCTTCAAACTGTCGAGTGAAACACCAGCAGAATCCACCATCGTTAAGCAAACAAGTTCTGTTGACTCTGCTCTATGACATTTAGAAAATGAACGACCCCTCTCCCCTCCCGTCCCTCCCGTCTGTGGTGTGTGTCTGTGGTGTGTGTCTGTGGTGTGTGTCTGTGTGTTTAAGAGGACGTGACATGCAGTATCACATTCACGCAGGCTGAATCTTAGGCCCGTCCTTCAAAGCGTGACATCGATTACAGGAACGGAAAGGTGTCAGGTGAGAGGGCGCACACGGAAAGACGTCGGTGTAATCGCTCGGTCGAAAGGCCAGTCTTTCCGCCACGCTTCATAATTGTGATGTCATCCTGACATCAGAAGGGCAGTAACTCATTGCGGCGGCGGTCGACCTCAAATAGCCATGAGCAATCGTTCCACATCGCCATGACTACTAGTGTTGTTGACACTCTTCAGGGATTACAAGGCAATTACAGAATCTCTGTCGTAACGGTGCGTTGCCGTTTTGGCCACTGCTGATTACACCCAGAACAGGCGAATACACTCATTCATATCAAGCATGACTGTGTCTGGATAAACCGATAATTAACTAGTGTGTTGTTTGTATTGTTTCGTATTCAACAAGTCAGAGATGATTGATGGTGGTTCTAATATAACCTGCCACTGCTGAACACAAGAGGTAAATGAAACCATACTTTATCAACGATATGGATCAAATATGCTACAACATGTTTGGGGTCACTATGGAAATGTTATAGTTTTCCACTACAACGTACATGGAATTAGTTTGAATAGGACAGGTAGCTAAATGTATTGGAAATAGTCATAGACTATGACTGTGACTGTGCTGGACAGGGTTCTGATGACTGTGCTGGACAGGGTTCTGCTGACTGTGCTGGACAGGGTTCTGCTGACTGTGCTGGACAGGGTTCTGACTGTGCTGGACAGGGTTCTGGTGACTGTGCTGGACAGGGTTCTGGTGACTGTGCTGGACAGAGTTCTGGTGTGTGACGGGTTTGTGACGTGCGGACAGGGTTTGTTGCGTGCTGGACAGGGTTCTGCTGACTGTGCTGGACAGGGTTCTGGTGACTGTGCTAGACAGGGTTCTGACTGTGCTGGACAGGGTTCTGGTGACTGTGCTGGACAGGGTTCTGGTGACTGTGCTGGACAGGGTTCTGACTGTGCTGGACAGGGTTCTGGTGACTGTGCTGGACAGGGTTCTGACTGTGCTGGACAGGGTTCTGCTGACTGTGCTGGACAGGGTTCTGATGACTGTGCTGGACAGGGTTCTGATGACTGTGCTGGACAGGGTTTCTGGTGACTGTGCTGGACAGGGTTCTGTTGACTGTGCTGGACAGGGTTCTGACTGTGCTGGACAGGGTTCTGGTGACTGTGCTGGACAGGGTTCTGGTGACTGTGCTGGACAGGGTTCTGACTGTGCTGGACAGGGTTCTGACTGTGCTGGACAGGGTTCTGGTGACTGTGCTGGACAGGGTTCTGACTGTGCTGGACAGGGTTCTGATGTGCTAGACAGGGTTCTGGTGACTGTGCTGGACAGGGTTCTGGTGACTGTGCTGGACAGGGTTCTGACTGTGTTGGACAGTGTTCTGATGACTGTGCTGGACAGGGTTCTGGTGACTGTGCTGGACAGGGTTCTGATGACTGTGCTGGACAGGGTTTCTGGTGACTGTGCTGGACAGGGTTCTGACTGTGCTGGACAGGGTTCTGGTGACTGTGCTGGACAGGGTTCTGACTGTGCTGGACAGGGTTCTGATGTGCTAGACAGGGTTCTGGTGACTGTGCTGGACAGGGTTCTGGTGACTGTGCTGGACAGGGTTTCTGACTGTGTTGGACAGGGTTCTGATGACTGTGCTGGACAGGGTTCTGGTGACTGTGCTGGACAGGGTTCTGATGACTGTGCTGGACAGGGTTCTGATGACTGTGCTGGACAGGGTTCTGGTGACTGTGCTGGACAGGGTTCTGACTGTGCTGGACAGGGTTCTGGTGACTGTGCTGGACAGGGTTCTGCTGACTGTGCTGGACAGGGTTCTGACGGTGCTGGACAGGGTTCTGACTGTGCTGGACAGGGTTCTGGTGACTGTGCTGGACAGGGTTCTGACTGTGCTGGACAGGGTTCTGATGTGCTAGACAGGGTTCTGGTGACTGTGCTGGACAGGGTTCTGGTGACTGTGCTGGACAGGGTTCTGACTGTGTTGGACAGGGTTCTGATGACTGTGCTGGACAGGGTTGTGGTGACTGTGCTGGACAGGGTTCTGATGACTGTGCTGGACAGGGTTCTGGTGACTGTGCTGGACAGGGTTCTGACTGTGCTGGACAGGGTTCTGGTGACTGTGCTGGACAGGGTTCTGATGACGGTGCTGGACAGGGTTCTTTTGACTGTGCTGGACAGGGTTCTGGTGACTGTGCTGGACAGGGTTCTGGTGACTGTGCTGGACAGGGTTCTGCTGACTGTGCTGGACAGGGTTCTGATGACTGTGCTGGACAGGGTTCTGCTGACTGTGCTGGACAGGGTTCTGACTGTGCTGGACAGGGTTCTGACTGTGCTGGACAGGGTTCTGATGACTGTGCTGGACAGGGTTCTGCTGACTGTGCTGGACAGGGTTCTGACTGTGCTGGACAGGGTTCTGATGACTGTGCTGGACAGGGTTCTGCTGACTGTGCTGGACAGGGTTCTGACTGTGCTGGACAGGGTTCTGACTGTGCTGGACAGGGTTCTGATGACTGTGCTGGACAGGGTTCTGACTGTGCTGGACAGGGTTCTGGTGACTGTGCTGGACAGGGTTCTGATGACTGTGCTGGACAGGGTTCTGGTGACTGTGCTGGACAGGGTTCTGATGACTGTGCTGGACAGGGTTCTGGTGACTGTGCTGGACAGGGTTCTGACTGTGCTGGACAGGGTTCTGGTGACTGTGCTGGACAGGGTTCTGTAGACTAGGGTTCTGGACACTCCATCATAGACAGACAACCAGCTGACTGTTTCTCCCCTAAACAGTTCTTGTATTTCCCGCTCTGCAAACGTGTTTTCTGATAATCAATTATCCTTTTGAAACACAACATGCCGCTGGAGCACAAGAGTGATGGTTGATGGAAATGGAACTGGACAATCATGAATATTGTCTACACTGATGCATTTTGTCATTTTAATTAAAAACAAGCTTTTCTTCCCGAAAACAAGGACATTTTGAGTGACCCCCCTGACTTTGGAACAGTATTTTAATTGATATATGAAACACAAATGCTGCCTAGGCCCATCACACTATACCTCTCCTGTCATTAGATGGGTAAAGCTCAGTGGTTAGAGCATTTGACTGTGTATCAAGAGGCAGCAGGTTCAAATCCCCCTGCTCCCTTATAAAAGGATCTGTTTTAGTCCATCACGAGACGTCGAGCTGGGATAATTTAGAACCGTAATAAATTTCGAAGAGGAAATTCCTCCCATGCCGTCTCCTTTGGTTTATTCGTACGAGTCAAACGTTGTAAAGTATAACCCTCAGCCCCGGTCTCTGAGAAATACGATGAAGTGAAGAAAACTCTGCACTCACCCCCACAGCCCTCACCCCCCACCCCAACCCTCACCCCCACAGCCCTCACCCCCCTGGTCACCCCCACAGCCCTCACCCCCCTGGTCACCCCCACAGCCCCCACAGCCCCTCACCCCCACAGCCCTCACCCCCCAGCCCTCACCCCCCTGGTCACCCCCACAGCCCCCACAGCCCCTCACCCCCCACAGCCCTCCCCCCCACCTCCCTCACCCTCCTTTTCACACCGCCCCTCCCCCCCACCGCAGTCCCTCCCCCCTCCTTGTCATCCCCCAGCCCCCCACGCCCTCACCCCCACCCCCACCCCGCCCTCCACCCCCCTGTTTCCCCCCACAGCCCCCACTGCCCTCACCATCACCCCCACCCCTCCCTCACCCCTCCTCTCACGCACCCCCACTCCCTCCCCGCCCCACAGCCCCCCAGCCCTCCCCCTCCTGTTCCCCCCACCGCCCTCCCCACCCTCACCCCCACAGCCCCACCCCTCACCCCTCACCCGCTCCCCCCACCCCTCCCCTCCTCCCCCCACCGCCCCTCCTACCCACCCCCTCCTCAGCCCCCCATCTCGGCCACCCCCCCTAGTCAGGCCCCCACCACACACACCCTCTGCCATACAGCCAGCCCACCCACCCCTGGCATCCCACCCACCACCACCCACCGGCCGTAAGCAGCCCTCCGAACATCGTGGTTCTAATGGAACGGCTGCTTTAATCCCCAAGAGTGCCAAGCACTCAGCTGGTTGAGATCTATTCAGACAACACTTCCTTCCTCAGTCATTTCCTCATCTTTCAGTCAGACTGCTTGCAGCGTGCCGTCCCCCTTGTTTCGGAAGGCAAACCTTTCACAAGCCCAACTCTCAAGCCATGAAGCGAATGCTTGAAATGATAAACGAATATTCTTCTTTGCGGATTCTCAAATGGCTTTTTTTTCTTCCATGGTTCAAACGAGGGTCCTTATTGCTGCATGAAGGAGTCCGTTCTGTCAGTCGTCCAGACATTTCTCACCAGTTTGCTCTGGAAAACACGTCCGTCCCTAGAATAAGGGGGTCGTGACGAGAGAGCTGGAGCCCGAGATCAAATAAAATAAAATCAAAATGTATTTGTATAGCCCTTTTTACACGCAAGCATGTCACAGAGGGCTTCACATACGCCCATAGGGCTGCCCCATAACCAACCGAAACCCTCAAGGAAGACAAGGAAAAACTCCCAGAAAAACTCAACGCAAGAGAAAAAATGGAAGAAACCTCGGGAGGAGCAATTCAGTGAGGGATCCCCTCCTCCAGAGATGAGACCGTGGCCAGCTAACGAGGTCATATAGGAAACGCCAACAAGACCTCATATCCCATCAACTGTCAGGTTGACAGTTGGGGGTTGGGTGGTAGGGTGCGGATTGTGGTAAGCCACACACACACACACACACACAGCGTGTTACAGAAACTACAGCGTGTAGAGCACTCGATGATAAATATGAAATACTGAACCCCATCATCAGTGTTTTCCTTTGCTGTTCACTGATGTGATCGAAGGCTCGTGTTAAAACACTGATGTGGCTGTTGATATTGTCATATTCGCAGGGTGCAAAATATACCGCCTTGCTGGCAACCGGCTGCAATAAAAAGTCCTGCATGCAAATACTCAGTTCAACTGCTCAGAGACGGAGACAGGTCAGTAGGCTGCACAACAGGGAGACACTTTTTTTCCCTTCTTGATGAGTGATTTGTAAACATTTTTCCATCCATCTATCCAGAGTCAAAAGGTGTGTGGGTGGAATGACACTGGTTCAACCGGTTTTGATGCCTTTTTCAAATCCACATGGCAGTTTGCAAGGTGGTACAATATGAAAGTATGAAACTATAGATCTTTTAGACTACAGTCCATAAAACTACAAATCGCTCCCCTGCATTTCACACATGGACAGATTGTTGGAAGAAACAGGCCATTGACACCATTAAGGGTGTGTTATAAGACAAAACTGTGAACTAAAGAAGATTAAATCTGTCTGGTAGGACATTTACATTTTTCTTCAAGACTTCTTTGTTTTCTGTAATTTGACAACTAGGTGAGAACTACTCTAGGAAAACGTTTGATAATGTTTTTTATATGCATTTTATATGCATAATTAAGATATTGATTAGTCTCATTGACTGATGTGGTATCCAAATGTCACCGATAAACAATGGTTTTCTCGTCACATTTACAACATTATAGCCACAACACAAAGGCTGTAATAATTCATCTGAGCACGATAAATCATCCAGGTCGTCAAATGATAACATTGAACTGTAAATGATCGGAAGCTTAATTGGTATCATCAGTTGGTGTCTCCGCGTGGAAGACACCCGTCATCTCCCATTGGCTCTTAAATATACAGCCACTTCACCAGCGCGCGGAGGGGGGACGGGAGGCGCATTTCACACATCATCACGTTCACAGGTTGACTAATTTCAGTCATCCACTCGGGGTTAAGAGTAAACAGCACCGCCCCAACCCTCTCGCTTGTTTGTTTTAAGTGAAGAGCGATCTATCGCGGAGCGCCGGGGCTCGATTGACACTGTCTTGCTGATCTGCTGCTGCGGCTACGAAGGCTGTTCGCTAATACCCCCGTCTATCAAGGCTTTCACTGAAACACCGAGCGAGTAGGATCCCCCCAAAAAAGACAAGAAGGCTGTCAAGAACGCCGCGCCGCTCAAGTCCGCACCCCAGAATGGCTTCGGGAGACCTTTACGAGGTAGTGTACAACCCTGTCCAAAGGAAATACTCGCGCGATATTGTAGAATAATGGAATTAGGAAGTAAAGGGGAGGTCCTCGCGCATAGAGAAAAGCGATGTCCTTAAGCCCTTTAAATAGGCGAAACTAACCAACCCTTCCAAGGTTTAGGAAGATGAGGTTCATGATTTTATCGATGTGTTGACTATACCTACTTTGTGTCGCTAAGAATGTTTATGAGTTTCGATATATAGCCTGTAGTTTACAGCTATATTATTTGATGTGAACTCCCTATCCGTCGCGCGAGTTCAAAGTCGGGGTAAAGTGACAGTATGGTGAAGAGCGAGACTGGGTGATGGTTCCGAAGGTGCGCATGCCAAAGGAATACATGTTTTAATATAGGCCTATATATATTTATATAACCTATTATAAGATAGCCCAGAAGTATGGAGGTGTGACTTTTTCATTGGCTGTTTGTTGGACTAACCATAGTGTAGACTTTAGTTTAGGCTATATTATTTGTCGTTGTACATTTGGTAAAGGGACGAATTTGATACTTCATCTTAATTTCCAAGAGTAGGCTAAAGTTGGACAACTGTTGGTTGGCAGCTGGATTGTTTGGGTCTCGCGCAACCAACACAACATTTACTCCCTGAAATAGCAGTTGGGGTTTGGTTGTTTGAAATTGGGTAAGCTCTGAGAATTACGTGGTTGTTTTGTTCATGTTGTTGATTTACCGTTGACTTCATCCCGTCTTTATTTGTGGATTTAGGCTATGTCATGGCGACTATGTTTCGGTTTCTTTTCATAGGCTAACAGGTTGTTCTGTCCTGGTTAGCACATAGTCCTACTGACCCAGCCAGAAGACTGATGGAGGGAGTATGTAGGCATGTCGCAGAAACGCTTCACTTTATTCAGCGGAAACGCAGTGAATGTGGTTTACCCATTTGGTAGTTGGCGAAGCAGGTGGTTTCAATTGCTGTATCAACAATGTTATCGTCGTATCCACGTCTGTATACAAATTGGTTCCTTACTGTAGGCCTACACTTGTTTTGTGGCCTAAGACATAGCCTACTATTCGGTCACCGAGTCTCACATTTTATTAGCTGTGTGTGAAATATTCTGAGAATAATGTCACCTTTAGGCCTACGTGTGAAATCGTTATGCAGCTAAATCATATAAGAATGTAGTCTTGTTACAGGTTGTCATTGGCAATAAACTATGCGCTGATTTAGATTTTTAAATAATTTTATCACAACATCGAACAACATGACCTAGTTACCTTGTATCCCCACACAGCCTTCACTTCTCCTGTAATTTAGATCACAGCTGGTCTACTCCTAAATTACCTTTTTAGCCTACTGGTGTAACGTTGGAAATGTTGTTCGACTCCAACCTCACGTGCGCTTTGAGTGACCTCATGTGTTCCAAACGGCCTTGCAAATAATGTACTATGATTGACTACTATGATTTAATGACTATTAACTGTGGTACAACACGCAGAGCGTTTCCATACCCGTCTGATCTGATCTGAGCATGGTTCTTAATGTCCTCTTATAGGTCTACTCGTTATACCAAGGCCTTATGGTGACGTGTCGCAATCACTGCACGCGATAGCGACAACATGGTTTTGTTTTATCAGGGCCATTAATTCATGCATTGAATTTGGGAAATTGAGAATGCTTGTCGCCCGATTAATTCAAAACTCATTTCTAGGCCTGGTGCAACGCAGAACATAGCCCAATTACGACAATTATCACAAATGGATCAATCATCCAATTATCGCCAACATTGATTTCGAACCACATCGGGTTGTGAAATTCATACCAGCCTGTAACGCAGCCTATAGAAACTTGCTTCTTAAAAGTAATGCAAAACGTTTCTTTCCAGTTAATTTGACTAGTTCACGTTCATGCGATGTTGTGATCCTTTCAAATGCACTCGTGCTTAGAGCACTATGAGAACCAACATAAATACAGCCTGTTCCTTGACTCTGATCACCGAAATACCTTGAGAACCACGTGCTACCTGGGACTCCCCGGTTACTCACCTGTTGAATGTGTACTCTGCTTTAGACGAGGCCATATTGCAGGGGTTCAAATCCACCCAGGGACTTTTCCCTGCATGTCCTCCTCGTCTCTCTTCTTCTAAATATCTATCCAATAAAGAAGAAACACCCGGAAAGTATAACTGTGCACTTCAGATCCTCTTATACTGTCCTGTCAGCGACAACCCTGGTCCCAGGTACCCCCCCGGTCCTCGTACCCCCTGGTCCCTCGTACCCCCTGGTCCTCGTACCCCCCGGTCCTCGTACCCCCCGGTCCTCGTACCCCCCGGTCCTCGTACCCCCTGGTCCTCGTACCCCCTGGTCCCTCGTACCCCCTGGTCCTCTTACCCCCTGGTCCCTCGTACCCCCTGGTCCTCGTACCCCCTGGTCCTCTTACCCCCTGGTCCCTCGTACCCCCTGGTCCTCGTACCCCCTGGTCCCTCGTACCCCCTGGTCCTCTTACCCCCTGGTCCCTCGTACCCCCTGGTACTCCTGGTCCCGGGTACCTCCTGCCTTGAACCATTTCCCTCTTCCAACACACCTGATTCTAACGAATGCGTCGTTATCAAGCTTCTGCAAGAGCTTGATGTCCATTCATTAGAATCAGGTGTGTTGGAGCGTGTTGGAACGTCTAAAACAGGCAGGACGGGGGGTCCCCGAGGACCAGGGTTGAATGTCATTTCAGATAACGCTGAATGAATAAATGGTCAGCATCATTGCGGATGCAGAGTTGCTGGTGCTGGTGCCAGTTCTGGCACGTGTAGTGTCGTGTGTCCGATGACAGGCTGTGATGTGGATGGATGCTGCTGGCTGGGGAACTCTTCATCTGTCAGCTCCTGCTCCAGCTCTGGGCTGAGG
>CAEFZP010000878.1:0-42788 GCA_903064625.1 Mallotus villosus
GGGCACCATCTTTGTGGGGACACAGCTCACACCTCTAGAGAGACCAGCAGAGAGACATCAGCTAGGTTTGTATCTCTACGGAGAGAGATCGGCCATCTTGTAAACAGTACAGCTACATGTGTCTCATAAAGTGTACAACTACAGAGTGCGTGCGTGTGTATTGGAGGGAACTCCTATCTTGGCCATAAGCCACTCCCCCAACTGTCTTCACTATCACTCTGTTAGGGCTGCTTCCCTTTCAACTCAGTGTGTGTGTGTGTCAGTGTGTATGTCAGTGTGTGTGTGTGTCAGTGTGTGCAGTGTGTGTGTGAGAGTTGTTTTTATATTTCCTGCCCATCACACACCCTGGCTTTCAGAGTAATACACAATAGTGCACGTGACCATACGCTAGTGCACGAGACCATACGCTAGTGCACGTGACTCTTATTGGGGGACTTGTTGCACTTGTTGGTGAGTTGTAACTGATTTAACTTCTTGTACTCGCTGTGAATTATATTATTGTTGCTTGCTTTCCTACAGGTACACATTACACTTTTGAGGTCATGTTGTTTAATGTAATTTGTTTACTACATCCTCTTCTGGTCTATCATGCATTATTGCTTTTCAAATGTTGCTCATTTTTGGTTACCCGCAATGTTTTTGGGGCTATCTCATTATTTATGATCATTGACCTATGCACTTTTTGTAAAGCTCTCTCTTGGAAGTCACTTTGGATAAAAGCGTCTGCTAAATTAAGAAATGTAAACGGACAAGGCTGTACGCTAGTGCACGACCATCGCATGGTTAACCCTTGTGCTGCCTTATGAGGTCACAATGACCCGAAGGTTCACACAACGACCCACCATCCTGCTGCGACAATTTTAACCCAACACAAAAACAAATAAAAAGCATTTTCTTTTAACATTTGCGCTGTGGGGGGTGTGAGACAGCCCGACGGTTAAAAGAAAATGCTTCACTTTAATTTTGTATGAGGTACAGTTGTCACAACACGTGGAGGGGGTCACAATGACTGAAGGGTCACAATGATCCGAAGATAACACAAGGGTTAACCACTTCACAGGTCAGTTTACAGAGCAGAGATATGACTGAAGACCCTGTAAGCAGGTCAAACCCCCTCCAACACATGAGTACATTCTAATGCATGTTGATGTTTGTGTGGTCCAGGTGCGTCCAGGTTAACTCACCACTCTGGCAGCTCTTTCTTGAGACTCACACTTCCTGCAGAACCAGGGCCCTGTGGGGACCTGCACGATGCCGTAGCAAGCTGGGACACACACACACACACACACACTGCATATTACACACACACACTAAGTAGCTGTTACCCTAATAAACACTTGGGAGCACACATAACCCAAACATGCACACATACGTCGACCTCAAACATGCACACATACGTCAACCTCAAACATGCACACATACGTCAACCTCAAACATGCACACGACATAAGTCAACCTCAAACATACACAAGCTACTTAACCAGAGGATGGGAGGAATTTACACAGCCTACAACGTCAGATCACCTGTGATCTCTCTACGTCATCCACCAACAGCCCAAATACGCGGGAGTGTTATTATCAACTACAGTTCATATGATCCAGATGACAGTTGGGGGGGGCTTTTAGTCTTGACTGATAACCCTGCTACTGTACTACAAATCTTGCTTCTGTACAAATCTTCTTGCCAACTCTACGAATAAGCGTCTGTTCTTGCTACATGAACAAGATCGACAGTGACACAACAATAACAGTTCCCTGAAGAAATGTTGCAGCAGCAGCATAAAGCGGTAACTATACCACGTGGTACTGTTGACAGTAAACACGTTTGCATGTTTAGATGAGGGTTCGCTACTTTGCTAGCTACTACAGTATATAGTGCTGACAGTTCATATTCGGTAATATGATGGTAAGCTTCGTAAAAATCGATGTTAATTACAGTTAGACGCTTAAATTCAACGTAACGTAGCATACACAAGCCATCTGGCGACTGGTGTTTAATTTATAATTTAACTGCTAGAGCTAGCTACTCCGCTTGCGCTAGCCACTGCTGGCTAGGTGACAAGAAATTGTACATTCTCAATCTAAATACCAAACATAGCTTACGACGCGTCAGTCATATACAAAATGTGTTACACATCAACATAGCCTAGCTCCTACAGCTAGCCTAGCTCACGGACGTAACAGAGAATGGTTGGCTGGAACGTCATGGACTCAAGTCTGGTCTCTACTCTACACTAACAGACCTTACAGCAAATACTCTGAACCTTTCTGGTTCAGACAGACGGCGGGAGTATGCAACTAGCTAGCTGACCCGGGCCCTGGCATGTGACCGCAACTGAACTGACGCAGGCTTGCTAGGTTGTAGTAATGTTGCTTATATATGTTCATCCATAAACTAGCAAGCTAACCAGCAAGCTAGCTAACGTCAACGTAAAAGCTACAGTAACCTAGATAGCTAGCCTAGTAGTGGTTGTAGTCCGTAAGTGACATGGCTAACATAGCTATCGGGGTTAGCATTAGCCATCATAGCCCGTTGTGGAACACCAAAGGGGCAATATGAAACTAGTTATGTATCTAGGCTATATGTTGTTATCTTAAGGGATGCATACCTTGATGAACAGCGACATTGCAACCATGACCATCGCAGTAGACGAGTGGATTCTCGGTCCAGCCTCTCTCGTCTGAGCATACACAGCAACCTCCAATCATCTCCTTCATATTATTCACCAAGATATCGTCGCCCGCTGCCAGACACCTCTCGCCGGAGACCATCTACGGAGAAAGCGAACATGCAACTGCACTGGAGATGGCCCAAAACCTAAGTAGAATATTCGAATCTATCCCCCGCGACACCGCTTTAAGTCCCTGTTGGGCGAAGGATCATGTTTTAGTCGTGTTTACATTCCTTCTCGGTAGCGTTTTTTTTCTCAGCACAATGTCCACTTCATGGCGCGATCCAGAAGAGGCGACCTCGTCGTCGAAAGCGGAAGTGCGTAGCACGTCAGGTTCCTGTGTACGTGCCTGACAGCGCTGCGGCGACAGGTTGTGATTGGTTCGTGAAAAGAGTTGGGCCATTTTGGTTCCACATGGCGATGCTTTGTAAACTTTGTAGCACTTTGAAGTTCCGAATCATAACAAGGAACTTTGTAACAAATCGTTGATGTGAGTATTTTCAGAATAATGGCGTGCAACACGGAACACCAATGCACAGTGAGAGATAAAATAATAGCCTGAAGTTCAAGACTAATATGATATTGATACAGTGGTATTAAATATAGGCTACATGTAATTGTTTGTAGAACAATATAGAAGAGATACCTATGAGTGCGCGCACTAGCGTGTATATGTGAAAGTGTGTGGAGTGACGTCAGAAAGTGACACCACAACAGAAGGAAACATTGATGAGCTTATAAATATTATTATTATAACCTATAGGCTAGCTATGGGCCTGCGTATGGCATTGGGTTTCTCCCAAACTGGACCCACTGAAGAAAGAATCGGTCTATTTTGATCTGCGATTTAGAACAACATGAAACATCTTAAAAATAGGCCTACGTATTATAGGCTAGGCTAGTAGTAGTAGCTAATAGTTTTAATTTGCCTATATGTTGTAGCCTAATATCATAAGGATGCTACTGCACGTTCATGGTTACTCTTAAACAGCAGCAGCGTGCATCGCCGATTCATCTGAGCGCGCCTGCCAGCTCTTGGTTTCCAGAGAAACATAATGACTTGCCAATAATGCGTGAGAGCACACGAGCGTCCTCCGTGTAACATGGTGAGCGAGAGGTCCCTGGGAGTGCCTAGCCATTGTTTGCTTTAATTTCAAATTGCTCAAACGCTCCAGTCGACGCTCTACAAAAAGTGGGGAAAATGGAAAGGGAACACAAAAAAAGAAAAGGGGAGAAAAAAAAGTGAATTGTGTGGCAGGGGAGAACCTATTAGAGCACGAGAGAACAAAGGCGAGCAAAGGCGGGGCAGCTGTTGAAGGGGCCGTAGCTACTGAAACACTGAAATAGCAAATGATTTTTTACAACTTGCACTTGATTAAGTCTAAGTTTACCCGTAGCCTACATGTGCGGTCGGTTGTTGGACACAAGACAGTCTAGTGTGGGGGTGGTGAGGGGCAAAATGACATTAACGCTGCCTCCCATCATTATCGTTTAGTGCCATTTTACGGGATTTCATAAGAAAAGTTCAATAAACAGGCTAACAGTGTGTCTGCACTGGAGAAAGAGTTGTGTTGGGTTATTTAGACATGCACACATCTATAGACAAACAACGTGGCATTATAACCGTCACGTATAGGCTACACCTAAACAGATTTTCGAAAGAAGCACGTCCAAACTCAAGTGTAAAAAAACATTTCTAATGTGAACAGTTATTTTCTTGCAAGACTAAAAGCCTAGTCAAAGTGCAAAAGGGTGACTCGGTTTGGTGGTCCTTGGTTGCCTTGCCTCAATTATCAGTGATAACCTGTTATAATCTTTATTATTTAACGTTGTCGAATTAATACCTAGAACCTTAATGGTTTTACTTTTCAGAAGTCAGAGGTTGCACTTTCAAAAACACAATTCCAGAGTAGCCTAGTCTAGGTTAAAGTGTAAGCTGAAGAACGGCAGTAAAGGATCTAAGGATTTAGGTTGATGTATAATTCAACTGAAGGATAGGCCTATTCGTGATATTGTTCAGTCTTTATCTAACATAAGAAATACGAAGAACGTCTTTTTGGAGGCTATTCTTCATGTTACGTCATCTCCGGTCTGTCACAGTGCCATTCTTACACAACAACAAAAAAACTTGTGTAGTTTATGACAAATGGCGGAACAGTTCGAAAAAGCATGAAAAACAGGCCTGTAGATGGGACGGTGTGGACCTTTCACGCTGTCTGATCATACAGCTACAACCCGATTTGGCTGCACATTGACTTGTTATTCGTGTAAACACAGTGTCAACATATATAGGGCCTATAGCTAATAAATGGCTTTTCCTGCTAACTCCCGCTTAACACTTCTCCAAGCCAACATTGACATTATCTTCTTGTATATCTGTCACATATCTGACACAGCCTGGCAGCATCCATAGCCTAGACATCTTCCTATCAACTGCCGTTGGTTCTAACAATACCGGAAACCTATAATTACATAGTGCGTAATTACTGATTAGCGCGGTGTAGGAAAGAGAGAGCGAGAGAGAGAGAACAAGAAAGCGAGAAAAAAGAAAGAATAGCCTAATATAGCCTACCTATAGCTTGTTAATATAAGAAACGTTATGGGTAGATGGCGTGTTTAACAGATGCCATTCCTTTCTATCAGAAACAGCTTGTTGGTAACCAACAAGGTGAGGGTGCGGGGTCGTAATATTTTTTTTTAGCTCTGATTCATAATGACCGTTTCTTAGTTTAATTTCTGATGTTTTAGAGTTTTTTTTGCTGGTCATGTGCGAGGAAGTAATGTACGTTTTACAAACCAATTCATCTACTGTCTGGTTTATCATTAGAAGATTAGCTGTGCTTCACCAAACCCACATTTCCTAAATCATGGTGACATGACCACACTAAACAAAAACATAGTGGACCGTGCCATACCATTAACTTCATGTGTGTGTGTGTGTTTGGGAGTGCACGTGCGTGCACGTGGCCTGTTTGACGAGGTCGAACGCTGAGCTTCATAAAAATGTCTTTAATTAGCCTAAGCTATAGAAGATACAAGAAAAATGTAAAAACCACATGACAAATTTACTATAATTTTGTGGATGGGATTCAAATAATATTTTATTATTATAACATATTATCTCGTTATCCATACTGCTGACTGTAAATAACTATAGCCTATGATTATTCTGTTACACTTCCGAGGTGTTTTGATCAACACATGTTTCATTGATACAAGGTTGTGGAGAGGCCATTACATAAACGTGAAAATAATCAACAATGTAACAACATTTAATTGGATGCTGTCATCTATCGCTCACGCCATTTTCACACAATTTTCGTGTAATTTACGTAATATTTGGCTGGTGTACGTGAACATAATATGCGCTTGAAAACAAACTATGCAGAGAGCTGTTCTCTACCTGTTGGTTTGCTGTTCTTACTTGGCGAAACGCTTTTCTCTGTTCCATGCGGGTAAGCTATGGGGGCACAGACTCATCACCACGGGGTGAAAGGTGACCAGAAACCACAGACCCCCACCGCTCCCCGCTCCACACACACACACACACACACACACACACACACAAATCTCACTCTCCTCAGGGTCGGATTGCTGGTAAAATCACATTCTTACCTAAAAGACCGGTGGTGGGCTAGTTCTGTTTAGGTAGGCTACGGGTAGTGAGGTTGTGTCATTAAAATGCTCTTCTACAAAGAGAACGAGCATGTCCCAATAAAACTCAATGCCATAGAAATGACCGGTTTGAAAAAAGACATGTTTTGTTTAAAGACAAATGTAAGTCGACAATAGACGGCTGCTGTGAGGGTTAAAGTACTATTTGAATAAAGTTTACTCTCTGGCAAGCGCATCACCTCCTTAAGTAATTGAGAAATCCTCCAAAACATAAGTGTTAGTATTCAATTATTAAGCCATTGTTGACGGATATCCGTTTTGCGGTTTGGTTTCCACACATAGGAAAAACAAGACTGCTTTGACTTTTAAATTGAAGATTAGGCTTGTTTATAGTCCGTTTAAAGCATGCTATCGGGTTATTTGACCCATAAGAATAGGATTCGGAGAAATTGATTATGATCAGCGGCCATTAACATGAAATGGGCTGTAGCTACTATTAACACCGATAAATGATTTCCTCCTAAATGGTTTAGAACAGGAAAAACCTTCAACAACAAAAGTAGCCTTCAAGCAAACTGGAAGAAAGAGCAACACTTGTCCAATTGTTCTGCTATTGTTTTGCGGGAGAACACTGATGTGTTTAAGAATGTGCGTGATGTGTTTGCGAGTGTGTGTGTGTGTGAGAGAGTGAGAGAGAGGGTGTGTGAGACTGAGGGAGAGAGAGAAAGTGTGTGTGTTACCTCAACCTCGCGTTTTTTCTGTCCATCACTTTTCGCACAGCCATCTTCGCCATAAATCCAACAATCTGGCCGCGAAAGTTAACGTGCGCTTTGGGAAATAAACGATTTTCAGGTTACGGTGTTTCCCATTGCCTACGACTAACACACTCTGAGCACACGCTAGTCCCCGCTATGGGGACCCTGCGGGACGGCCGGTCTCCCCCATAGCTCGTGCAGAATTTCCTGTGTACAAAGCGAGAGAAGAGACAAGGTTTTCACTGTAGACTTAGGTGGATCAACAATCCCGCGTTTCTTCAATTTAGCCTTAACATAAACTTTTTTATAAGACAGACATATTGGATAGGCCTATAGTTGTATTCCATTAAGTTAAAGTAATAAAAGCGAATTGAACAATTCCCAACTTTGGTAGTTAGCTAAGCTAGGTCTTTTGTATTAATTTTGAGTTCAACTTTAGGCCTGTATTAGTTGTTAAAAATATGCATTTCATGAGTTAAGGTAGGCTTTGATACTGTGTGTGTGTGTGTGTGTGTGTGTGTATTGCGTGCATGCGTGTAAAAAACAAAAAGCTTCACAAAAATACATCTTAAAATCATCTTCAATTTCAGGGTTGACTACAAAACGTGATCAAACAAACATATAAATCACCAAGTGTGGATATATTGGCATTGCCTGAAAATCATCTAATTGCAGGGTTGATTATAGATTCAACTATTGGGTAAGGGGATTGTGGTATATAGCTATTGTTGTACAGTGAGCGTGTGCTTTGGGTCCATTCCTCTTTATTTATACATTTCTAGACTGGGCACACACACAGGAAACATGCAGAGCAAACTACCCAAACCCATTACCCTGGTGAGTGTGAGTAGACTGATGGTCGTAGCTACAACCCTCCATGCCTTGGTTACTGGAACGTCCAGACTACAGGCTCCAGACCTGAAGGGGCTCCAGACCTGAAGGGGCTCCCCCAGACCCTCTGCCCAGGACAGGAGGCTGCAGCTGGGCAGGGAGAGACCCAGGCTGGAAGGGGGACTGCCCTCTCCTCCTCTCTCCTGTTCTCGGTCCTACCAGGAGAAGATATAGTCCCGTTGGTTGCTTCTCATGGTCCCTGTATAGTCGACTCACTCAGGACTGAACAGGTTGCTGTCCTCCACAGGGATACCGTTCATTCCTTTTTCATAAAGTGTGTTAGAGTTGCCTATATATTGACAAATAGGCTTAGGAATAGGATTTCCAGTGTGGCGCGAATGCCTAAAGTTGCATGCTTTTACTGGACTTGCGATCATGCAAAAGGTTAGTGAGCTCTGGGTCAGTGAGGTGCAGATCTGCTGCCTGCCTGGTGGACATCCAGCAGACACTGGTGGGGATGGGGCCCAGGGTGGAGGGGATGGGGCCCAGGGTGGAGGGGATGGGGCCCAGGGTGGAGGGGATGGGGCCCAGGGTGGAGGGGATGGGGCCCAGGGTGGAGGGGATGGGGCCCAGGATGGTGTCCCTCCCTGCAGGACGGGCAGACCACAGGGAGGTGGGAGCAGGGGGCTGGAGGCTGGAGGAGAGGGCCAGACACACAGGGAGCCTGGTGAGCAGGGGGCTGGAGGAGAGGGCCAGACACACAGGGAGGCCTGGTGAGCAGGGGGCTGGAGGAGAGGGCCAGACACACAGGGAGGCCTGGTGAGCAGGGGGCTGGAGGAGAGGGCCAGACACACAGGGAGCTGGAGGAGAGGGCCAGACACACAGGGAGGCCTGGTGAGCAGGGGGCTGGAGGAGAGGGCCAGACACACAGGGAGGCTGGTGAGCAGGGGGCTGGAGGAGAGGGCCAGACACACAGGGAGGCCTGGTGAGCAGGGGGCTGGAGGAGAGGGCCAGACACACAGGGAGGCTGGTGAGCAGGGGGCTGGAGGAGAGGGCCAGACACACAGGGAGGCTGGTGAGCAGGGGGCTGGAGGAGAGGGCCAGACACACAGGGAGGCCTGGTGAGCAGGGGGCTGGAGGAGAGGGCCAGACACACAGGGAGGCCTGGTGAGCAGGGGGCTGGAGGAGAGGGCCAGACACACAGGGATGCCTGGTGAGCAGGGGGCTGGAGGAGAGGGCCAGACACACAGGGAGGCTGGTGAGCAGGGGGCTGGAGGAGAGGGCCAGACACACAGGGAGGCTGGTGAGCAGGGGGCTGGAGGAGAGGGCCAGACACACAGGGAGGCCTGGTGAGCAGGGGGCTGGAGGAGAGGGCCAGACACAGGGAGCTGGTGAGCAGGGGGCTGGAGGAGAGGGCCAGACACACAGGGATGCCTGGTGAGCAGGGGGCTGGAGGAGAGGGCCAGACACACAGGGAGGCTGGTGAGCGGGGGCTGGAGGAGAGGGCCAGACACACAGAGATGCTGGTGAGCAGGGGGCTGGAGGTAAGACAGGAGGGGCGTTTGCAGTCTCTTGTATCCTAAGAATTGTTTAAATAAAAGCATAGTGGTCTTTTGTTCTTCCACGCTCAACGTTCATGAGAGAAACGTTCATACAGTGTGTAACAATACAGACAGTGTAATCATTTACAACAATAAAATTACTCAACTCATTACCAAGATCATAATATATATATGGTTGATAATGTAAATGAGATAACCTAGGCTATGTACTATTTAGGCTAAATTATAATTTACATATTTGCATAAACAGTGTATATATAGGTTATACAATTATCGTTTATTTGTATTATATTAAATTACCAACGTAATTGTTACAATTAGTAACAACTTATATTATTATTACTGCTGGTTTAGATTGTACCTGCTATTCTATAGACAATAGGCAACAATAGACAATAGGCCTACAATAGGCGTATAATATATATCGTATAGCCTAGTAATTATATTTCTATATATGGAGAGAGATTTGTATGTTTGTTTTTTACTTGTATTGACCAGTTTTAAAACCTATGACGTTGTATCTGAACCCATGAATGCACTGAAAGATGCACGAGTGTGCTCCAACAAGTGTGTGCTAACAGCGCGTGGTTTAATGTCATTATGGAAGACTTAAGAGTCCATCCAGGATGCCTATTTTAAAATCCTTCTCCCTCCCCCCACCAATCCCATTTGAGGCTTGGCCAGACAAGCCTATAGGGAAGGCGATTTATAAACAAAGTATTGTATGAGCTTAATGTTGGTATGGAGAGGGCACCTATGGCCGCCATTTGGACCGGTCGTCTATCGACAATGCCTCACTCCCACCGGGCCTCTACACACACACACACACACACACACACACACACCACACACACACACACACACACACCACACACACACACACACACACACCACACACACACACACACACACACACACACAGAGAGAGAGACGCACAATAACGTGTTGGCAAATTGTAAAGCATTCATCGTAACCTGGCGGTGATTCACCATATTTTATATTTAACCACACGAACTCGATGCTTTTTCCTCCTCGTCATCTTAATTTTGGTGTCGTATACCGGACTAGACTCTTTTTATATCCACACAAGCCAAAGGCGAAAATCACGGGTGACATCGAACGATGCTACTGGCTAAATAAGCCACTACGACCATCCGACATCATAACAACCAACAATTAAAAATGCATCAGACCTACTGGCTATTTTATATTTTGAGAGGGTGTTGAGTGATAATATTACGCTACACAGCGTGACGTTTCTCACGTCAGTCCCTGTCTCCCTTCCTCCTTTAGATCCTCTTATGCATACAGTCCATGGAGGATTGTGTGTGTGTGTGTGTGTGTGTGTGTGTGTGGTGTGTGTGTGTGTGTGTGTGTGTGTGTGTGCGCGCGTGAGTGAATGTGTGTGTGTGTGTGTATGTGCGCAAGCGCGTTCATACAGACGTATGTTCTGTATTGCAGTCTAGGCCTACACTAATTTAGGCCAATGGTCCCTCACAAAAAAACACAACTACATCCAACTCTAATTATTTCCAACAAAGCACAAACAAGTGCACACACATACAAACACAAGCTCCAAGCGTGGTTACGTAAGCAGGCTATACACCGCTTTAAGTGTTATGACGCTGTAAGCTAATAATTCTTATGAAGTTTACGGCAGAAGTCTTGGGAATAGCTAGCATGACTGCTCACTTTCACAGCACGTGAAAGCACGAGTTTTTCCCTGTCTATTCACCCGTCACGTTGTGTATGTTTTGACATCGTAAAATACACCGACACCGGGATCCGTAGACTATAAGCTTCAATATTCTGTCGACAACGATTGGGCCATGGTGATAGAATCTATAGGATTTATCTAACGCTAATGTGTCATGCTTATTAATGTTCATATATAGCTATAGACTCGGCATGTTGACTCCTATAAGAAGCTCCTACAAACGCATTAGCAAAAATTCCTTTTCCCTTCGGTCGTCCACTTAGTATAGCCCACCACACACACACACACACACACACAGATAGGCTACACACAACCAAACACACCATGTTTTGCCTATGCTTTCATCGCTCCAGAAATTATAGCAATGTAGACTAATCAATGGACATGCTTATTACATTAATTCATATATTTTTTAAATTGATGTGTTTATGCAAATATTTTAATTTGGCTAGCATAGGCTAGGCATGAAAACCGACAAATTTCGGGAGAAGCAAAAACAAAAAAATTAAACAACTCCAAAAATAATACGTGCTTTTTATTCAATAATTCTTTGAAACAATGGTGCTTTTTATTTAACATGCAGACAGTAGGCTACATTTTGAGGACGTGTTCACCAATATTCACTATTGGTCCCGTTAACAAAGCTCATAGTCTATAGATTAAAACACCTAAACCTATCCCACAGCCCAAGCCACGGAACTATTTTTCTTAAATCCCATACCAATACTGAAATATGAACATGTCAATTCGGTATTATTTACTTAAACAACGGAGGTAGAGGGTACAATAGTAAGCGATGGTAATAAGGGGGGTGGGGGTGGTCAGTGGGTGGAATATCCATTTTTATTGCATCACCTGTCAGCGTCGTCCAATCGGCTTCCACCGCGAAGGCATTAATTGATGAAGGTGTCCCCGAGTTCGTGCACCACCCCTCTGTCATTTTATTTGTGGTTAACCCAGCAGCCAGAATAGCAGCTGCATTTAGTCTCTTATTCTCTCTCTCTCTCTCTCTCTCTCCCTCCCTCCCTCTCTCTCTCTCTCTCTCTCTTGCTCGCTCCTGCTCTCTCTACCCCTCTCTCTCTCTTCTTTTTTTTTATCCCTCACTGTGGAAGTGGCGTACACCTTCTCCTCGCCCTGCTCTCGGCCAGAGGGGAGTGGAGCCGGCAGAGGCAGGTAGGGGAGAGCAAACAGACAGCAGCCGGCCTGGTGGACACATCAGGCGCTTACCATGCTGGGTCCGGACCTGCACCGAAGGCACGGATAGTCGGCTTATGCAAGCCATTCAACACCAACTCCATTTAACTCTACTAATGTCAAAGTTTGGTTCTTCATAACGCACCGGCGTGGAGCTATAGGAGACTGTACTACCGACTCATCATGACTTGACAACTACATGAAGTTTATTCATTTTCTACTAAGAGACAGCCCACCGAGTGAAATGCAGGGATTGATACAATAGAGAGAGAGAATGGGAGACTTGAAGTGTGGTTTTGAGGAAATGCAGGGAGTCAAACTGGGATACCTGCTTATCAAAGGCAAACAAATGTTTGCTCTTTCTCAGGTCTTCACTGACCTTCTCAAGAATATTCCTCGGACCACTGTTCACAAGCGGATGGACCATTTAAACGTGAAAAAGCATCACTGTGATCTGGAGGAACTGCGAAAGCTCAAAGCAATAAATTCTATTGCCTTCCATGCGGCTAAATGCACTCTGATATCGCGGGAGGATGTGGAGGCTCTATACTTTTCATGTAAAACAGAGCGCGTGTTAAAATCCAACAAAAGGAAGGTAAAAGGGAGTTCCCCGGGGGATGCGCGAGAGGAATTGCTCCACAAGGACACACGCGCCAGGTCGTGGAAGGAGAAAGTTTGGTTCAGTTTGCACAGCGTTCCTCAGACGCTGCCCCTTAACAACAAAGCCGGCAGCCGAGAGATCCCTCAGCTTCCCGACTCCAATCTACCTCAAATTTACAATAAGAAACACAATCAGGAATACTCTTCGGTCTCGGAGTCCGATTACAAACCCTTTAAAAACTATGAAACAGCTCAAATAACTGGGAATTGTGTTTCATATAACCAGAGACATTCGTTTTTCAGGACGGTAGTGAATCGGCAGCCGGTGTTCTTTCAGTCCGCCATTGCTCAGTCTAAGCTCACGGGCGCAGCTACCGACCTACTTCACAAAAGGAAGAGGAGACGCGAGGAGGGCGGCTGCAGGGACAGCGCGAGGCGGCCGTGGAATAGGAGCAGACACACACATCAACCCCCGGTTGTCCTCGTGCAGCCAAAGTGCTGCAGCAAGCCAAAAAGACACAATAACGAGAGTTTGGGGGCATTTCACCTCGGCCACGAATTTTACCTGAACCACGGGTCTCACCACCAACATCATGGTTTCCAGGAGAGCTGCAGCAGCGACACGGAATCAAGTTCCTACTCGGAGAGACTCAACAACGACTCGGATTTCGGGTCGAGTTTATCCAGTAGTAGCAACTCCGGAACTTCTGACGAAGAGCTCGAGGACAGTCCATCTGAGAGTTCGGACATCAGCACGGACGAGGAGAGCTCATCTCAGTCCGACTCGAGCTCCGTGTCCAGCCTGGTCTCAGTGCAGAGTATCCGCTTCAGACGGGCCAGGTTTGCTTCTCTCCCCAAAACAAAAACCCTCAACTCTAAAACTTTGGTTCTTCAGCCGACCTTCCACTACAACCAGCAGCTTTCGCAACCCAGGATCCCCGACCAGGTAGGGAGAGCGGGCGCGGACAGACTGAGGAGACACCAGAGACATGACTCAGTCAACGGGGAAGCTAAGCAAGACACGGAAGTACAGCAAACACCCAAATTTGTGTCTCCTGGACGAGGGAGCCTTTTTACAGAGACCGTAGGTGGGGACGTTGCAGGCGTGCACTGTGACCCAAAGAGTGCTGGTCCAGTGAAAACAGGCTTTTACGCACAAGGCCTCTCACCCAGCGCGAGCAGAAGTAAGGTATTTCCCCCATGCAGGACTCCGGGTGCGACGGGCGCGTGCCCACCTGGACTAGGGTCACAATGCAGTCATCTCAAGGAAACGAAGTTCCTCAAATCGACAGACAGCCACCTTTCATTAACCACGAATCTAAAAACAGAGACAAAAACAGGGCCTTTCTTGAAATTACCATCTCCACTGAAAACCATCAAAACCGAACCGGAGGAATCCCCGGTGTCTATGGGGCTCCCACTCTGAGAGCAACAAGGCGGCTAAGACACACCCATCAGTCCTGCAGAATGTGAAAATTAAGGTGGAGGAGAGCAGTAAGGAATATGAGTACTCGAGCCAGGCATCTAGATTCCAATGCAAAGGAGACGAGGCGGATGTCAACAATGGCCGGTACCCCGGCGGTGACATCAAACACGCGGACTATTTCAACTATAAGACTAAAGCCATTGAGAGCTCCGTCGGGGCTCCAAAGTCTCCCTCCCTTCAGGAATGTAGGAGCACTCAAGACACTCCTTGTCCCGAGGAGGGGGAGTACAAGAATGGCGCAAGGGTCAGGAAAAACTACAGGGCTTTGGTGCTGGGGGAGAAAACGGGGATTTCGAGGACGCAAACTAAACAGAACGCGTCTAAAGTTGATAAGGTTTCATGTTCTCGTCCGCCAGGTAAAGCGGATAGTTCGGAGGGTAATGCAGAGGAATTAACAGGAGCGAGTAAACGAAAACGTACGTTTAACAATGTAGCGTCATCTCTTAAGAGGTCTTTTAGTTTCATGGCGAATTTCCCTTCTCCGCCGTCTCTGGTCGTTGGCAGCGACGGGGATTTGAGCCCCGCTTTTTCTTTGAACTCTCTGACGGGACAACCGGCCACCCCCGCGCTCCCACCCGGTGTGGCACTGGCAGCCCGGTGGCCGGCCGTGTCCCCCCCACCAGCACCAAAATTCAGGAAATGTTAAGGTGTTTGTTTTCTTCTTACAAATACAGAGTAAAACACCGCATGCAGGGGAGCCTGTTTAAACGGTCTGCAAAAGTGTTTCAACAGTCCAAAACAAGCCTGGGGTGCTTAGCAACGTGTAGCGTTTTGGGATTATTTCATTCATTGGATGGATTTTAAACTTTCCACGTTTTTATGAAGTTGTGTTATTCTTGATGCACTTTGCAAGCGTGTAAACCCCCAAGCATCTGTGTCACAACCTCTTGGGTTTATGCTGGGAAACTCAAAATAACATGTAAAAATAGGCTATATTCCTACCCACATTTAGCCTTTCAAATGGTGTTTTACCTAATTCACGAAAACTATTGTTTCTCACTTGTCTATAGCTCGAAACGATGAATTATAACATGATAGGCCTACCTTGGTTTCAGTGAAGTAAACATTCATTTGTGCTTTGTCTGTGAGAGGGAAAGGGTAACCTCTGTCGTAAAAATAACACCCCATGTTGGTATTTAGGCCTGCTCTTGTTCAAACACTAGCGGAAACGCTTGGTCTCCACAATCAAACACAATCAGGCTTCGCTACTCAGTACCACCCACTTCTTTACATTTCACAGGTCATTTTCCAAAACGTGTGGTTGTTTTAATGATTTGCAATGATTCTATTTTTGGGGGGAAATACCTACTCGCTTCGTTATAGGCTAGTTCTCTAACAGATGTTAAATCCTTTTTTTAATGGGAATTATTTTGAAGAACCTAATCAAATCAGCCTATGCAGCAGACCTCTGTCTGTTGACTGGGACGGAGGACACGCAGATGTTTCTGAGTGACTGTGGTCAGATTTCCCCTGTTTTTATTTACGCTATTAAAAGTATTTCCTGGGGTGCTTCTGTTGGGAT
This sequence comes from Mallotus villosus, assembly GCA_903064625.1. Lineage (NCBI taxonomy): Eukaryota > Metazoa > Chordata > Actinopteri > Osmeriformes > Salangidae > Mallotus > Mallotus villosus. The sequence continues at coordinate 15,955 of CAEFZP010000878.1, forward strand.
TGTGCACAGGCAGAACACGCAGCCATGAGTTTAGAACAGGCCAGAACACAATGCCTTCATGTGTACCGACAATCAGAGGGACTGAGAGAGGACTCGAACGCCTAAATAGTGAAAACTTGAAACAACTGATTTTTATTTTTATTTTTTAATTTTTTTTAAGAAGGATCTGTCCAATGTGTTGGAATATGATTGGGATTGGCAAGAGGTCACACTACTCAGAATACAAACACCAAAACGATGTCTTAATTCAAACCTTACAGCCTAATATTATTTAGAAATAGACGAAAGCACAAGTGGGTACAGGCTCACATGCCTTGCACTTTGATACAGTTCAAGATCTAGTCAGGGTGGTTTAAAATGGATGTCTGGGGTGGAAATGTGTGCTTATGTCCACTGAAATATTTCACTTAAAATACACACCGATACGATGTAGTCTATGGGTGAAACCAGCGCATGGATTGTTATTTAGCGAGTTATTCCGATACTCCATGTATCTGCAAGAATACAAAATGGACCAGCACACCTACATACTGAACTGACGAATATTGAAGCAGGGATAACCAATTAGATTACTGTGTAATTGTTTACAACCGGTAGTCTGGCCAAACGAAATAGACTCAAATAAATCTTCATCATTTAAAATAACAAAGTCATGTTTATATGAAATAGGCTAATAGGCATGCCAGATATGGTATTCCCCTTAGTCATGATTAGACCTATATAGCTAGACTGCGTGTCAGCCCTTATCCAAGTAGGCTGTAAACCACCACAATAGGCATATAACAAATAGGCCTACTTGTTTTGGAAATAGGCTACATACACACGTCCACAACACACTACTTTTGTCGAGCCACGTGAACTTTGTAAATATAGCCTTTGAATCGTGGTTGTTAAATGAATGTAGGCTATCCTATAGCTTCGTGTCTATATTGAATATGAAAACGCAGTCAACCAAAAAAAATATTAAAATAGAAAAAGGGGGTAAAAACTAAGTTGTAGGCTATACCTAAACTGCAGTAGTTTAGCGTGGACGTGTAGGTTTCTCTCATGCACAGCGCGCTGAAAGCCTTTTCTGTCAGTCACAAAGAGAGGCCCAGCTTTAAGCCTGTCAGATCAAAACAAACGCAAAGCCGGTGATGATGTCACGGATCGCCAGAAGTAGGCTATGTAACAGCAAAGACAGCATCCACAAACAAAGAAACCATAGAATTGGTGATTGTAGAAAATTGTTCGCAAACTCTGTTTTACTCTCTGCTTAGAGTGTGTCTCTGTGATTGTCTGTATAAATTGCACCTCTCCTTTTTTCTTTTCTGCGGCCTTAAGTCTATATGTGGCCTACATTCTCATTTTGAGAGGTAAAACTGGTCTTATAGCCTACAGTTATGGCTGCAAAATATGAGTCTTTTAAACTAGTCCTACATTACAATACGAGTTGATGCTTGCATCCTTAATGGTGGTAGGGGGGAAATGGGGGTTGGGGGGGATTTCATGCTTTGCACGAGAGAAGCATTCACCTCCTAATCCGCGTGTCAAAAGTGTAGCGCATTCGACGAAGAGGGATACACAGATCCACGTTCCTCGTGTACCACCCGGCTGGACTCGGCAGTTCTCACGCCGAATTCAAAATGCCTCACGAAGGGAATGGGATGTTGGAAATGGAGTGTTTGGCGGGAGGGAACCTTCTACCATAAAGACAAATAGCTCTCTGATAGTGACGCTATCAATGTAAACAATTGCATCGTGTCTCGGCTCGAGGCCCCTCCTCCTCCCCCTTCAACTCCTTCTCTTTACCTCCTCACTCATAAGTAAGCTACAGCTTCTTTTTTTATACTATACTTGAGGTCAGGGTTTTGACATGAACATTTGAAGTCACTGGTTGTTTATATACAAACTGAATATTTATTTTTGTGTTTTTTTTTCTTTCTTTTTCGTATTGTCATTGTTGTATATAGGACACATGCACTCGAAATGAGAACTTGAATGACGGATTTCTTAAGCACTTTCCCTTTGTTTAGAGTTATGAAGTATTCATTAAAGGCGATTGAGTGTGACACGCTGCGTATTGATTGTTGTAGGTACTATCACACATCATTCATTTTGATGGTGCACGCACTACATGACTGTGACTGCTATGTAGTCACGAGACCTGTTGACAGAGCATTCATATGGCCTATAATGATCTATACGCGCTAATTCAGTCACACGTTTCCTACACACGTTGCGTAAAATACAGTATTATCATAGCTTTCATATTGGGATTGACATCATCTGAGGTTTAAAGTTTTTTAACTGAGGGACAACTGGAAGCGATATTTTCAGATGGATTATGTAAGGCTACCCTGTGATTTAAAGGAAAACTTGTATTTCTAGCTCAAGAAGAGATTACGTATGAGTAACTCTGGAGAACAGAGTTCAATTTGGTAAATGGACCCAAGTAGACCGTCCTAAACATTTATAGTGAACCCTATTTATGTAGCCACAAAAACACGCATTGTGCTCACATGTCATTTACAACCACCGATGATAGAAGCCGTATACATTATCAATAATAGACTTTGTGGGGCTTTACACGCTAGACAATGTTAGACCCGGCACATTGTGAAAATAAACTAACCACATCAACTGCGTAATGGCAAACCTTGCACCTCCGATCATGGCAGTTCAGGTAGGCCTATATCCTAATATTAGTAGACATCGCCATATAAGCCTACTGCATGTGTGGACCTCTGACTCTTCCCGTTATTGATTAATGAGGTTTTCTGGTATAGGCTATAAACCAGAGGTGGGTGTAGGGCCCAGGACTGAGGCAGGAGGCCATAGTGCCGTAACCACATGCTAATGAGATGGCCCAGAGAAGGCCGATGCGGGGTTAAATTCCAGTGCGGATTGTGAACCAGCAGAGGGTAAATTCTATAGAATACCGATAGACAGGCTACACAGCGAGGGCCCAAACCAGTTTAATCACAAGTTGGATTAAAGAAAATACTTGTGCAATTTCCTAAAGAGTTTGGCTATTCAATCAGTCACAATAGCCTCGTGGGCTGACATCACAAGCGAGGCACTTTATACCGTTTTTTTCCACCACGTCCTTGTTTGGTAAACTTAGTTAGGATTCATGCTGACGGACACTGTCTGCGTAGGTCAGCACATTGCATTGATCTTTGAGACAATCAAATACGGTGGCCGTAAAAAGCTGTCAGGACATTTTTATTTCCAATCTCTCAACAGTAAAGAGGACAGTAGGCTATTCGCCTCCGTTAGCTTATTTAAAAAGGTCTTTATAGTCTATTAAAAAATCACTGAATGTTTTCATGTTACTAATGGGTATAAAACGTATGAATTGGGCTGAAAACGGCCACTCAAACACTCTTGTCAGCTAAACATAATTGATTGTTGAACGTTAAACGAAGTTTTGGCCTATATGGTTTCAGTAACCAACACACGAATACACGTTGACGTGCACGCCCTCAAAACCCACACACACGCACGCTCGTGTGATTACAGTTCCATTGGTTTACAGATTACAGTTCTCTTATACATAACAATGACTAAGTCATGGGCAAATTGAAAGCTATATCATTGTCTTACCCAAAAATATAGCTTAGGCCATATATTTATAAAGACACAATGGATTTAGATCTCTGATCGTGTCAATGTGTAGTTGAGAAGATACATATATATATTGTCTATAGCCCACCTGTTACCCTGAACCTTCGTCCATATGACAAATGACGTAACTTTAAATTGATTGCCACGTTGCAGATTTTTACCAATCTGACCAACAACGCGTTTTGCGTCATCTTATTTGTGATAGGCTATCAGCCTACATAGGCCTATATTGTTTCACGATAATTCCAATTGCCAGTTATCTAAATGTAATATTTAATACCTCTCTGCTTATAGACTATGGTAACTTATTTATTCATAATGCATTTATTATTTCGTCCATTGCTCAAGTGTTACCTAAATTGTAAAAAAATGTTTAAAGTAATATAATTGTTCAAAGACCAATATTAAACGATACAGGCACTTTACATTCTGTAACCAGCTTACTCAGACAATCTCTGTCTATTTACAACAAATTGCTTAATATAGGCTACGTAAAACATATAAAATAAATAGTTTTGGGATAAATATAACCTTACTAATGTAATGGGTTAATCGTATTATACTTTTATGATGGTGTGGATATGAGGTCAGGAAGTGTTTGAGAGAGAGACAGAAACAAAGAGAGAAACAGCCTTTATTATGTGTGCGCGACGCAGCGCGAGGGTATCCGGCAGCCGCGTGTGACCTATATTTACCCCACGCGGAAGCAAGGAGGCCGTGCGCTCGCAGTCCAGCACCTCTCTTTTGCCGCATGCGCTGCGTTGTGACAGAGAACGTAAATATCGTTAAAAAAGTAACTACCTTTTTGCAATTTAGCCTATATGTACATCGTGGCGTTGTTCACTTATGTGTGTTTTACAGAAACAACTTCTGATGATGGCAATAACGTCTACTGCGAAGAACACTGAACAAGGATTTGGTGCTGATTTCGACATGTTCTGTTTTTAGGTGTGGAGGAAGGAGGAGAGGTTAAAGGCGACCCCATCATATGCCTCAGAGAAGGCCAACTCATTTTACATTTCATGAATTATTAAAATGTTTATATAATTCCCATAAGAGATAGGAGGCCTAGTTGTTTTATTTGAATGTGCATAATCAGTGTGTGTTTATTGTTTTGAGTTTACGATTAATGGAGACTTATGCTGAATTATTACATATTCACCGGTTATAAACCATAGATTGTTAGAAGATATCTATTTTGTAGATTTGACCTGTAAACTTTAGATGTAAATTCCAGAAATAGGCATTTAATCTATAACATTTCGGGTCTGTGGCATGCAGGTCAGATGTCTTTTCATACTAGTTTAGCCTATAACGTGTCATCACCACAGCAACAGCAATTTAGACTATAGATTTGAATCTTAATCAAAACCAATAGGCCCATAACTATCCGGCAGTTTCGTCATGCAGTGTCCTTCAGTCCTTGACCTGTCGCTCCGTCTTGTCCAGGAATATTCTGCCGAGATTGGTGGTTGTTGGGCCGGGTATGAGGGGGGATGTGTCCGTGGAACAGCCCTGCACGGAACCCCCAAAAAACAATAAGCCACCGCGGGAGCTCTAAACAGTCTCCTATCAGTTGTAAAAGCGCCCCCTGATAAGATCAAATGCCCGAAGAGCCAGATGAATCGTTAGTTCGATAGAGCAACATAATTCCAAATTTACGTTTAAATATCCATTACAACATGAGTGATATAACATCTGGTGTTATAGAAAAGCCCACAGCGTGCACGAGTGATCAAGAACGTGCAGGTTTATTGCATGGAAGATAGTTGAGAGTTGCAGTTGCAAAATAATGAGAAATCGTGTTTGGAAGAAAATAAATTGTAGGCTAATTTGCTCATGGGAGTAGAACACAACATCATGGAAGAAGTTTTGGCGACCACTGAAGCTGAGGAATACAATGTTTATGTTTGTGCATTTTCATATTTTGTCTCAGATTGTGCCCAGACAACTGATCCAATGAAGAACTTTCAGACAAATCTGCAAATAAACTATAGTGGGTTTAGAAGAAGAAGAAGTCACGTGGGTGGTTGGGCGAGGGCTTTTCAATGCGGCCTGAGGGGGAAAACCATGTAGTCGAGTACTCGCGCCTGGTCACGGAGCTCAGCGCGATTTTAGAGATGATCTGAGAGAACATGGACAGGATTTAAAATGTGTTATGTGTGATTATCTAATATTTACTGACAAATAACAATTACATTTCTTGTCAACTTAAAACTTACAGAAAAATAGATTTTATTCATATGGCCGATATTCTAACTGACGAAGTGCTTTAGGCTGGTGAAATGGCCATAGCTGTGAAATAGTATTTGTGTTGCTTGTCATGAGACACTATTCAATCAGTAGCACACGGCCAAAGTTAAGGTTGCAGTCGCAGTTCACATTTTACTCAAGTGTAGATATCTTCAATAACTTTTCAACAGTTCTGAATCAGTCAACACCTCCTTATGAGTGACCTGAAGGTTAAGGGACTCGAGCTAGCTCTGAAAAGACACAGGTAGCACCCGAAAAGACACAAGGTAGCACCACTTCTGATTTATAAAAAAATAGACCGACATGGAGTCAGACTTTGTGTTGACTTGGCTGGGACAATTGTTTTGCTGTTTAACTATTATTAATAAAATATGTAGAGTTTTTTTTAAATAATTATTTTACAATAAATATATGTATTATTATAATCATGTCTTATATTTGGGGTAGGCTATTTTCTATGTTCAATTCTTCTTTGAAAGCACAGAAGGTATTCTGAAACAGTCTCGTGAAGCAGCTGGAAGTGTATAACTTTTTCCTGTCATTTTAATTAAAAAAATCACAAAATAAAAACTTATCTTAAAATGCTCTAGCAACCCGACATAATTAAAACCTTCTTTCTCTAAGTAATTGATGCATTCTAGTTAAAATAGGCTGCTATTTTTACTGTCGCAAGTGCATGATAAAGCTGAGAAGTGTTACTTTGTACTGAAATGGTGGTCAGAGTGGTAGAGGAAATATGCACTTCTAACCATTGATCTTCTGCAATGTCTTTGGATAAGAGCGTCTGATAATTTAATAAAAATGTAAAATGTTACTAATAGGCTTACGCAAATAACCTCTAACTCTGTTGGCGTTGACTTAACATAGAAGTTTATATAATGTGTTTGGAGGACAGAGGCGAGTAGGCCTACAATCTGTGCATATAGGCCATTATATAGGCTCATTATTGCATATCAAATCAAAATGTTTTGGGTTTTTTAGAAGCTCCATCTATACGCCCATAGAACACACATCACCGAAACCAACCTAAACCTTCAAGGAAACTCAGAGAAAAAATAAAAAACTTGGGAGGATCAACAAGAGCTCCGGAGACGGTTGGTGATACGGAGAGGTGCAGACCAACTGTACAGGATTTTTCTTTTAACCCTCTCTCCCCTACTTAGACCAGACCGTTTTCAAAACTACTCTATGTGTATTTTAAGAGATATACGATAAGAAAACGTGGGCTTCTCCCACTATAATTCGGTTATCGTTAGAGTTGTGTTAGAGTTTCATTGTAATAGCTTCAACGCCTGCGTACTCATCAATTAATAGCGTACACGCCATTGTTTGAAGGGAGGGTCGTGTCCGCGTCCGCGTGCACGCCTACGGGTATTTAGGAACAATCGGGGCCTGGGTTGACCTTTGCCCTCTCATACCGCAGAACCAGGCTAATGGCGCTGCGGAAGCTGGATGGAAGCCACGAAACAAAAACAAGAGTCTAAAGTTTAAATACCTCTCGACATGGGACCAACATATTCATTTCATTTTAAATCTCAAACTGAAACACGAAAACACCACACACACACACCTTTTAACGTGTTGCCTACTGTGTGTTGACGTTCATTGATCTACACAATCTATATGAAATTGTGAAGTATAATCTATAGGCTAAATACATCGGTAGGCCTATAAGCGCTATTATTATAGGAATGTATTGTCTGAGGTTTATATGGGGTGATGTCTCCGGGAAAAAGTTTGATGAGAAACTCTTGAAAGCCTACAGTTTGCACGTCATCAGATAAAGAACAAATGAAAGGCCTAATATTCACATTTCTTCCCTTTATAAAGACCTAACGTCAGTTCAGATACAATAATTCCCATACCTGCAGGATATAACTAGGAGACGAGTCGATTGTTATTAGAAGACCTTTTACTTTCGTAAACTGCAGTTAGAAATCTAATAGGGCACTTGGCCGTCTGGAACATCTCCAACTCAGGTTTCAGCCAATTTTTTCGACCACTTCTTTAAATTGGGCATTCATCTAAAGGGGACAAAAGCTAAAAGCAAAGAGATTCAATCGTCATTGTTCCAAAGCCCTCGCGGCTATGTCAAGCCTTCAAATAAGCCATGGAACGTTTTTTTCCCTTTAGACGACCATCTCATTTACGCTTCACAAAATCAAAAATTATGAATAAAACCCTTATATATATAAAATGACCCCCCCGTCCCGTGCCCGGATTTCCGGTTTTAATCAGATCTTTACGTTACGCTGTCTGTTCGTTTCTAGTTTAGTTGGAGTGAAGCTTGTTGTCAAAGTAATTGGACCCACACAATTCCCCTGGGAATAAGACAACGTATGCTGTCGAATGAATCCTACTTGACGCTATAAAATAAGTGATCTAAATCTATTGCTCGTTTGTGATTTGGGGATTTAAGACACATTAGAGCATACACTGTCAAATGTTAAAATATTTTAGGGGGAGGTCGAGCAAATGATTCGGTGGGTTTACTATGATAATGCATTAAATGGTCTTCTATTCGTGTCAGCAGGGGTTCCGGGTGCAATTAAGGAGAACAAATATATAGCCTAACCTTCTAACTAGACTATCACGTTGCAACTTGTCACTATCACTCTCACAATCACTACATGGTAGACCAGTGTGAACTTATCATTCGGGCACGGGCCTATATATCTTTTTACCAATGTTGCCTTTACATGTTCTTCACTTAGACAGTTTGGCGTTCAGATGTCCTTTTGTTTGTTAAGCCTTAGTATTTTAGGAATACATTATCATTAGTCAAAATAAGACCATTCTTCATAGGCTTTTCCTGTAGACAAAGGTCTGTATATTTCGACTCATCCATTGGGTTATTTTATAGAAGCCGAGATAATTCGTCCTTCGCTGCAGGATTAACAGTTAATGGTCGTTGTGTTGGTGTGTGACTCGCATGTATATGAAGTATCTCTCTTCTTCATGCAGAAAATATTCTCTGAAAAGTTTCCATGTTGAATATTGACACCAACATGAAAACTGTCTCCAACTATTTCAGTAGGCTAATTAGATAATTAGCCGAAGCTATAGCAATTTCTTCAGTCAAACCTTCTGTATAATTAACCTAAGAGTCCTGAATGTGTTAGTCTAAAGCACAGATTTTTGCATATAAGCCCTTCGACCTTCAGATATGACTTAAATGTTACTTCAAATGGCTTTAAATTGCGAACCCTTTACTACATAAATAATTGTAATTAAATAAATGTGTAATTCAATGGCATAGTGTTTAAAATAGTGTTGTCCGTTTTGTTCCTCTACACCTAACGCACCTCGAGGATTAATTGGCTAAATATAACTCGTCTGGCAAATGCTGTGGTCAACTCTGAGTAGGACCAATGCTCATTTTTATATTTTATTTATTTTATCTAATTGGACGGGCTACCTTACACTTAAATGTGATAGTTGACTTTATTACACTCACCAGTCGTTAAAATTAGAATTCATCTTGTGTCCAATAGCCCAATTTGGGGCGAGCCTAAATTGTAGGACTATATCTGTATTAGGATAAACTGCGTCGATATACATTAACTATAGTAATAATTTCCCAATAAACAACTTAGGCTATTTGAGACCTAACAAACTTTAATGGTGTGGAGTTTGGATTAAGACAAGGTGATGGTCTTGCTCTTGTCTTAAGAATGATTATGGACCTATGTTTAATAGCCTAAACAACATTTATGGGTTAATAAGCAGTCATGGCAATCGAAATAAAAAAATCACGGAGGAAAACCAACAATATCAAACGTTTGTTTTGCGTTTTGAAGGACGAAAAAAAATAAAAATAAAGAAGGTTAGGCTACATTATCATTAGAAATCTGACCATGTATACGTTGAGGGAACATATGCGACCAAGGCTGTACAGTATTGGCTATTTAAATATCCGTTAACTTGTCTTTTCCTACAACAAACTTCACAGGTAGCCTAATCGTCTATCAAGACGATTGAATGACCAAGTGTAGCCTCTATACACAGAACATAATTCTAAAATGACACACATCGCGGGAATCAAATGAATGTTGGAATCAAATATGTTTTAAATTCGTCAATAAAAACCTCGAAAACATCTGTTAATGGATATTAGTTGGTTGGCTACATGTGCGTGCCTAGTTTAGCGTAAATCATATGCTTACATAATAGGTAGGGTAACATCCACTGTAACATGTTCTGCAGGAGAGCGGAATTGCAATAGCCTATCGGTGTGAATGAATTATTCGGAGGTGTTTATGCAGCACTCTATTGCTGTTACTAGGCTACATGATGGCCGTTTATGGATCATTATCGAGGGTTTGTATGACTTTTTCCATTTGTGGAGTTAAATGACATGAAGCCAACGAATTTGGAGACCAGACTATGTTGCCTTCTCGAATCTCGAACCGCTTTCAACGCTGATTGCCAATGCCGGTCCTATATTTAGACGACGAATTCGCCCTTCATAATATCCCATGCAAAATAACTAGACTTGGAAAATGTTCATGTTAAGTTAAGAGTGGCTTAGGCTAGCACACTGAAAGACAGAGATGAACTAAAAAATACGGACGCTTGTTAGTCTTTCAGCGCCTGGTCAAAGCCTAGCCTACACTCTAAGCGATTTTGCGGTCTACTGTCGCCGCCCTCCGGTCACTTCGAGTAGTGATGAGCGGTCTTAAAGGGGATGTCTGGAAACCGGAAATAAAATTTAAGGTGGATCTACAGAGATACTGAGGCAGCATCTTGAAATTTAGAAGTGACCCATGGGGCACGCGCCTGGCTTGTTTGAAAGCCATGGCAGTTTGTAATGTTTTAACGATATTATTGGTCATACATTTTCATTTAATCGTCTCAGGGGTTAGCTGCCCTATAGCTGATAATAACCTAACGTGCTATGGTAAACTATGTTGTCTGCAACATGACTGTTTGGGAAATGGAATTAAATGAAAAGGGAAAAGGAATAAGGCGTAGGTCTACAAAAAGAAACCGTTTTCTCTTTGGTCTAGGCTACATTACAAGATATGATTTTTATTTCAGAAACGTGTAGGCCTATAAGCCTAACACGTAGCAGGCCTGTTTGCCTGCTTTTAATTTGGTTCCCTACTGTCTTTCAGAAACAACACAGTGCATTTACATGTATTCATTTAGCAGACGCTTTTATCCAAAGCGACTTTCAAGAGAGAGCTTTACAAAAGTGCATAGGTCACTGAGCATAACAACGATATTCCCAACATTGCAAGTAGGCCTAGTAAAACATGAAGCATACATTGTGAACAAACCAAAAAAATAAGTGCCAAAGGGAAGAATCATAAGAGCATGAAGTTAAACAAGTTACAAATTAAACAACATGAACCTCAAAAGTGCACGAGTGTACCCGTGGAAGAGCAAACAACAGTAAACTACCTCACAGCGAGTACAATAATTTTAAATCAGTTACAGCTAACCAGCAAAAGCAGGAGGTCTCCAAGTAAGAGTCCTTGTGATCCTGGAGGAAACTAACATCATGACCAGCAGATCTTTCCTAGGTACCGTTGTATTCCCTGTAAACTCCTGTTAAACATTAAAGACTATGAGAAAATAGACCTTGCCTACTGATCATTCACGATGCAGTCATCATAGGTAGGGGCCTAAATAATAGCCTACAATATTTAAAATATTGTGCAATAAACAATTTTTAGGCAAATTACAGTAGCGAAAGTTTTACATTAAATTTTAGGCTATCCTTTCAAGTTGACACTAAATATATAGCCTAGGCCTACTTTTTGTTCTTATAAAATTACATTTTATTTTTAAATGTATTAAATTCTAACCTTTCCAATTTTTACTTGGTATTGTAACACCTAGTTACGTGTAGTAGGTGCTGGGCCTTTGTTAAGGCGAACAGTTCGGACAGGAAGTAGGCTTGTATAAATATAAAATCGTTTTATTTAAGTAGCCTACATAGTTCTATGCCGCACAACAACGTGCCCCAGTGCTTTCGCTCACACAAACATAACAGAAAAGGTGAGCTAAAGCAGCGGCTTGCACCGGCATTCAGCGAACAAACATAGCCTACATAGACCACATCCTTAACAATCCTAAACAGTTATATATTCATAGGACTACCCCAAACCCAACATTCAACCACACTTACCCTCATCAATCAGCAAACATTTGTCTGCTCCTGGTGCTGCCTCGGTGTCTAGCGTCTGCAACTACCTGTGCCTAGAGTGGCCTAAATATTACCTGTGCAAGTAGTGCACCATATATCCCCGTCCTACCTGACACCTGGCCACATATCTTCCCCCCTGGCTACAGTATAAAACATTTGACTATAGTAGGTTTTACAGACAGCATACAGTCTCTAAATGTAGAACCTATAAGTCTCCAGACTAAAGTGTTCTGGAGTATTGGGATTAAAGTTAATTTAGTCACTATAGGCCTATTCTTGTTCAACGAAGTCAATACTTTGTTTTATTCCTTATGAAGCATGTAAACTGTTAGCAATTAAGTTACTATTGATGTGAGTAAAAAAACTCAAAATAGGCTACAGTAAAGTAGATTCTACGTAATAGTAAAAATGGCAAAATATTAAACAATGAAAAAAAGCCTGCTATTGTATTTGTTCAATATTTGATTGTCTTTTAAAATATAATTATATGCAAGAAATTGCAAGGGTGTACATTTCACTGCAAGGCCTGCTGTATTTTTAAGGTCAAAGGTGAAAATCGTTCGATAAACACATTTTCTCTGGCCGTTTTTCATTCAGGCCTACGTGTTACGTAGGACGTGGAGGGTCCAAGAAAATGAAAGTATTAGATTAATCCTGTAGCTTAATATAACCATTTTTGTTTAACGAAAGATATTGAGAAAAAGACCCTCTGTGGTTAAACTGTTGGCCTAGACGAAGTTTGAAAACCCTTTTTTAAGAGTTACTGAGGGATATGACGCGGACCTGGTGCGTTCCATGTCTGTTTGAAGTTAACCTGGTGCGCGTGCGTGTTTCCTGTGGTCATTATCTCGCGCTCACACGAGGAACACCACTAGACAAAAAAAACTACAAAACGAAGACTAGCAAGAATAAAAGGTACAAAAATAAACGAAGCATTCAGAATTTAGCAGACCAAGTGCTTTATTGATTTGAGTGAAGTTCTTATGGAATGGAGTGTATTGTTATTATAATTATGACCAATATATGTGTAGAACAATAACCATTATAGAACAGGAATTGACCTCACATAAGACAACTCTTAACGATCAATGCTTGACAGCAATAAACACACACACACACACACATACATACATACATACCCACACAATCAACCACACACACAAAATGCTTTAGCAATGCTTAAAAAGTACTCCGGGTCACCACCAAGTTCAAGATGGAATCTGCAAGGGAGATTTTCTTTATCTTTACAGTTCAGAGTGCAAATGCAAAAGGACAGGAGAAAAGCTCCTCCATGTAACAGTATATGATTTGAGTTTGTTCAGTAAATATCCAGATTTCTATTAACTAGTCTGCGTCGTTTCTTAAAATCTTTCCTATCCAAGAAAAATCCCACCCTTGCAGATTGTGTCATTGTCGATCCCTTAACACTTAGAATTCCACATCCAAGACATCTTATCTCAGGGTCTGGATGTCCACATATCTCTATGCATGTAACACACCCAGTACCCACGCCTCCAACAAACCAACTAAACAAATAAAAAATGCAATTGCAACAGTATAGAACATTTAAACCGTACAATATGCTCTGAGCTCATAGGGGGGATGCTAGGAAGGAGCCTGAATGGCGTCCGGCGTCCGGCTGGATAGCTGACCCCGGTTACCGAGGGAAACCAGTCACCCGGTGTGCGATGAGAGGAAACGTGGTCCACCCCCAGCAGGATGGGGTCAGGGGTCAGGGCTGAGTCCAGGGGTCAGGGGGTCAGGGCTGAGTCCAGAGTTGGATCCAAGTCTGTGAAATGGCTGATGTTCTCAGAGCTAGAGAACTCACTTTCCCAGCATGCTTTGCAGTCTCTCCCTTTTCCGTCTCTGAGAACAACACTGAGCTAGATTATAGGGTGTCTGTGTGCGCGCGTGTGTGCACAGAAAGCGTTAGCCAGTTTAGCGAAGAGGGTTATACATATTCACTGTAGCGAGTCCAGGACTGACATGAGGTCTGTAGGAGATCCTGGTGCAGGGAGGGAGAGACAGGGAGGGAGAACGAGAGAGAGACAGGGAGGGAGAGAACGAGAGAGAGACAGGAGGGAGAACGAGAGAGAGACAGGGAGAGAGAACGAGAGAGAGACAGGGAGGGAGAACGAGAGGGAGAACGAGAGAGAGAGAACGAGAGAGAGAACGAGAGAGAGAGAACGAGAGAGGGAGAACGAGAGGGAGAACGAGAGAGAACGAGAGAGAGAACGAGAGAGAGAACGAGAGGGAGAGAGAACGAGAGGGAGTAAAACAGACCCCTGAGCGTTGGAAGTATAAGAATAAGCCAGTCAAGAAAGAACACCTAAACACCGATACACAGAAGTACACACACACCACTATCACGATGCACACACACACACACACACACACACACACACACACACACACTGCAGGCAGGCCCCACAGGGTTCACATCAGGCGCTATGAGCCCACAGACACTGACCTGAGGTCAGATTCCTGTCTTCTTTCCAGAGAGTTAACATGGGTGTTAGACGATCAATGCAGGCCCTGCAGCTGAACCTGCAGGCCCATGTGCCTACGCACTGTTAAGCCTCTATATTTGAGACGGACAATATGTGATCCGATGTTGTCGTTTAGAACTGGCAATAAAAAATTTATCAGTTTGAATAAGGAACAGTTGTAGATTAGAAGAGTGAACATTGTATAAAGGAGGGGGGGGAGGGGGTCAAATTTACCAGACAAACAACAAAAAAACATGTTAACAATTTAGTTTTTAAGTAAACACCCTATTATTAAAATAACCATTGACTTTCGTTTAAAAAAAAAGAAGAAAAAAAAAGATTTTAAAATACAAAATTAAATAATTTGGAATATAAAGGCACACCTCTTGCACAGTGTATACAATGAAAACACAGTTTAAAGCATGGTAAGACTCGGTTACTCTGAGGAAATCAAACTAAACACAAGTTTCAGTTTACGTGAAGGATACCTGGACCCAAAGGGTCTTATAGTCACAACACAGAGAGAGTCACAACACAGTGTGACCACACTGGTGTCTCCATGCATTTAGCTGTTTTAGTTTCCAGTACACACAGCAGAAGCAGCTTACTAATCCAAGCAAGTTTCATTCTTCATCTGAACACAATACTGTCACTCGCTCTTAGAGGTGCAGTTTTAAAATACAACTATATTTCATCATGACTAAAATGCAAAATGTAAAAATATATGTGAATATAATCTATGCATTTAAAGAAAAGGATCCCGTGGAAGCATGGTTAGAAACATCGGAGGAGTTAAACCACCGTCACTCGTCCTGGTCGACCCTAACGGACATGGCGCACATCAACACGGTGCCTCCCACTTGGTCCTGTCTCTCTATTGCCTTTCCCTTGTTAAGACCAACTTAACCCATTAGGATCGTATGCATAACGTTTGGTTCCTTTTTATGTGTGTGCAAAATATACAAATTCACCACGTCAATTCAGAACCCGCCAAATTCAAACACGGAAAACGACGACGACGACGACGACGACGACGACACAACAACAACAACACAAACAACAAGAGGGTGAACACAAACACACAACATCGTTGTAAGGAGAAACTGACAAGGTTGGCTTGACTTGATGAAAAGGACGCCCCCCCCTCTCTACTACCCCACTCTCTACCACTCTCTACACCACTCCCTCCCTCCCTCCCCCCCCTCTCTACCCCCCCCTCCCCTCCCTTCCTGCCCCCCCCCTCCCCTCCCTTCCTCCCCCCCCCCTCCCTCCCTCCCTCCCCTTGTAAAACACTGTACAGCACAGCGTTGGCCCTCCAGCTGCTCCAGAGCTCTGTGGGTGTGTGTTGGTGGTGTGGTGTGTGTGTGGTGTGTGTGTGTGTGTGTATGTGTGTGTGTGTGGTGTGTGTGTGTGGTGTGTGTGTGTGTGTGTGTGTGGTGTGTGTGTATGTGTGTGTGTGTGGTGTGTGTGTGTGTGGTGTGTGTGTGTGGTGTGTGTGTGTATGTGTGTGTCTGTGTGTGTGTGTGTGTGTGTGTATGTGTGTGTGTGTGTGTGTGTGTGTGTGTGTGTCCTGGTACGATGCCAGAGGTAAAGCCATCCCTTGTCTGTCTGGATCACGGGCACACACTCCTCCTCCCCCCCCTCCTCTCTTCCTCTACAGAGACCAGGAGGTGTGTCTCCCCTCAGAGCCCCTCTGACAGGCACAGCAGGGTGGAAGGGGGGCAGGGGTAGAAGGGGGGCGGGGGTAGAAGAGGGTGGGGGTAGTGTAGAAAGGGGCAGGTGGGTGGAGGGGGGCGGGCGGGGTAGAAGGCCGGTGGAAGGGGGGCGGGGTATAGAGTGGCAGGGGTGGAAGTGTGGCAGGGTGGAAGAGGGGCACTGGTAGAAGGGGTGGCAGGGGTAGGAAGGGGGGCGGGGGTAGACAGGGTGCAGGGGTGGAAGCGGGTTGGTAGAAGGTGGGCAGGGGTGGTACGGGGTGGCGGGGGTAGAAGGTGGGCAGGGGTGTAGTTTGTGCTTGTTTTCGGTTGTTTGTTTTTTATTTAGCAGTTGTTAGAAGGGGGGCGGGGGTTAGAAGGGGGGCAGGGCGGCAGGGGTAGAGGGGGGCAGGGCGGCAGTGGTTAGAAGGGGTGGCGGGGGTAGAAGGAGGGGCAGGGGTGGAAGAGGGTCGCAGGGGTAGTAAGGGGGGCAGGGGTAGTAGAGCAGGGGTGTAGAGTGCAGGGTAGAAGCAGTGGTGGAAGGGGGGGGGTAGAATGAGGGGCAGTGTAGAAGAGCGGCGGGGTCTAGAAGGGGGGCAGGGCGGGGGGTGCAGGGGTAGAAGGGGGGCAGGGCGGGGCACCTATCAGGGCTGTGTTCCAGAGCTCCAGACAGTTCATCAGTAAAAGAACGAGAGACGGGATCAAAAAATAAAATAAACTGGTATAAAAGTGCAACGGTTAAGGTGCTGATGGCAATGGAGGGTCAACAAAGCCTCACCGGACGCCACGGCAACGAGCGCCACGGCAACGAGCCCCTCCCACTCTCGAGCGAGGGACAGTGGCGGGATTCAGGGGGAGGTGAACTGGACGACCACCTGACCTCTGGATCCATCTCCAGACAAACCTTCTGGAGCTAGCGGCTGGACTAGCAACCTCTCACACACCAGGCCCAGAGCTATACTGGCATCTCTAAGGTGTTTATACCTGTGTGTGTGTGTGTGGTGTGGTGTGTGTGTGGGTGTGTGTGTGTGTGTGTGGTGTGTGTGTGTGTGTGTGTGTGTGTGTGGGTGTGTCTGGATCGGGTGCAGAACGGAGATGTGGAAAGGCGTGTGTGAGTGTTTAAATGTGTGTGTTTATATGTGTGGTGTTTGCAGGGAAGCGGGTGCCGAACAGGCGTGTGTGTGTGTGTGTGGCAGGAGTACGCAGCCTTGCTTGTGTGTGTGTGTCAGGAGTACGTAGCCTTGCTTGTGTGTGTGTGTGTGTGTGTGTGTGTGTGTGTCAGGAGTACGTAGCCTTGCTTGTGTGTGTGTGTGTGTGTGTGTGTGTGTGTGAGGCAGGAGTACGTAGCCTTGCTTGGGAAAGCGTCAGTTTGACGGGAGAAGGAACATGCGTCATCAGGGGGAGCAGCTGATTGGGCGGCTGGAGGAGGGGGAGACCCAGCAGGGGATTGGTTTGGCAGGGTGCACTCATGGCGATTGGATGGTATGGCTGTCGGCCTATTGGAAGACTGCCTCCGACTTCCTGAAGTGGAGCGATTGCATTGGACGAGCCCGTAAAGGAACACTTTGCTTCCTGTTTCACCTTTTTATGTGACGTCACTTCCTGTCATTCACTTCCACCTGACCTCACACACGCCCTCGACACCTCAGAAGGTCAATCAGAAAATCACACAAACCCCACAACGACAACAACAACAACAACAACAACAACAACAACAAACAATGCAGGGTGTTGAGAGGCAGTAAAATAAAAAAAACCTAAAGCCATAATCCCAAACAAACAAACAATAACAAATGATATAAAACAGTAATGACTAGAGGACCCGTTCTCCTCTTGAACCCTTCTGGTCCAAAGTAACAAAGTGCGACCCAATCGAGGAGGAGGCAAATGTAAACGAAGGTTTTAGCTGCAGAGGGGAGCAGCCCGAGGAGGGGAAGAGAACTAGAGGAGAGAGAGAGAGGTGAGTGAAGGAGGAAGGGAGTCAGAAACAACTACCACCTCTCCCCCTGTACGGTCTCCCCTCCCTCCCTCCTCCCCTCCTCCACCCCCCCCCGCTGCCCGGGGCAAGGAGGGCTATGACAGGATGTTGTTGATGAAATCGTAGAAGCGCTTGGAGTACTGCTCTGGGTTCACCGTGGAGATCTCTGCACCTGCTGCAGGGGGAGACAGAGAGACACTGTGACCAGTCAGGCAAGGAGGAGGACCCCCACACACACACACACACGCCAACGCACCGCAGTTCACACATACATACCCAGACATACATTCACTTCCTCTCTCACTGTCTCCCTTACACACACACTCTCCCTCACACACACTCTCCCTCACACACACACTGTCCCTCACACACACACACACACACACGCACCACACACGCCAACGCACCGCAGTTCACACATACATACCCAGATATACATTCACTTCCTCTCTCACTGTCTCCCTTACACACACACTCTCCCTCACACACACACTCTCCGCACACACACACACACACTCTCCCGCACACACACACTCTCGCCTCCCTCACACACACACACCTCTCCCTCACACACACACTCTCCCTCCCTCACACACACACTCTCCCTCCCTCACACACCGCACGCTCCCTCACACACACACACAGAGTAGTGTACCCCGTGCTTGACGGTCTTGGCAGCATGAGCAGCCTTCTTCTTGGCATCATAATGCTGCAGGATGTCGATGACCGCCATGAAGTATACCTCCTTCCGGGGAGCACCTGGGGTCACACACACACACAGAGACACACACACACACACAGGAAGCTGTTACGGACCGCAGGGCGCGTGAGGGCACACACACACACACACACACACACACACACACACACACACACACACACACAACACACACACCACACACACACACACACACACACACACACACACACCACACACACACACACACACACACACACACACACACACACACACAAACACACACACACACACACACACACACACACACACACACACACACACACACACACACACACCACACACACACACACACACACACACACCACACACACACACAACCACACACACACACACACACACAGGTAACATCTACTGACTGTCATGGCTCTTGATGGCGTAGACATCGATGTTGGGGTCAAAACTCTCCGGGCGAGAGGGGTTTGGTGCTGTCCAGGGTGTTGCTGGGGCTGTCCGGGGGGGTGCCCACGCCTCCGTCGCTCTCGCCGTCATCCTCGCCCTCGTTGTCCTCGCTCTCCACGTCCTCCTGCTCCGCACGCTCCACGTCGTGGATCCCCACCAGCAGGCTGTAGTCCATGAGCTTCAGCTGAGCCAGGAACTGACCAGGGACAGACAGGCTCAGGGTTACACACATACACCTGTACACACACACATACACCTGTACACACACACACACCTGTAGTCTATCAGCTTCAGCTGAGCCAGGAACTGACCAGGGAGGAACGTACTCAGGAGAAGACTATTCCCAGGTCCCTCAACCACTCAACCACACACACACACACACCCACACACCCACACACACACACACACACACACACACACACACACACACACACACCTTACCTCCACATCTTTCCTCAGCTTCTCCAGGAACATCTTCTTGTTCTCCTCGTCGATGTAGATCTTCTGCCCGTCATTGATGAAGTCGTTGTCCTTGTAGGTGGGCAGCTCCTTGGCCTGACGACCAGGGAGGAGGCGACCACACACAGCTAGTCAGTACACAGCAGGAGGGGCCACACTTGGAGCCTGCTAGCTAGCCTGCTAGCAGAAGAGTGCTACTCCTGTAGCCTGCTAGCCAGCCTGCTAGCAGAGTGCTACACTTGTAGCCTGCTAGCCAGCCTGCTAGCAGGTGAGTGCTACTCCTTCAGCCTGCTAGCCAGCCTGCTAGCAGGTGAGTGCTACTCCTTCAGCCTGCTAGCCAGCCTGCTAGCAGAGAGTGCTACTCCTGTAGCCTGCTAGCCAGCCTGCTAGCAGAGAGTGCTACTCTTGTAGCCTGCTAGCCAGCCTGCTAGCAGGTGAGTGCTACTCCTTCAGCCTGCTAGCCAGCCTGCTAGCAGAGAGTGCTACTCTTGTAGCCTGCTAGCCAGCCTGCTAGCAGCAGAGTGCTACTCCTTCAGCCTGCTAGCCAGCCTGCTAGCAGCAGAGTGCTACTCTTGTAGCCTGCTAGCCAGCCTGCTAGCAGATAGTGCTACTCCTGTAGCCTGCTAGCCAGCCTGCTAGCAGCAGAGTGCTACTCCTTCAGCCTGCTAGCCAGCCTGCTAGCAGAGAGTGCTACTCTTGTAGCCTGCTAGCCAGCCTGCTAGCAGCAGAGTGCTACTCCTTCAGCCTGCTAGCCAGCCTGCTAGCAGCAGAGTGCTACTCCTGCTAGCTAACCAGTTGACTGCTTCAGCCCCACTGCTCAGGGGAATGTGAGACTCAGGAGTCAAGACTGTTAATACTGGATAGAACTGACATGGTCCTGATTGCTCGGCCCAGCAGATGAGATGATGACTAGAGAAGTTAAAAGGATAGTTAACCCAAATTCAACCTAAACCGAAATGTAAAAGGAAAATATTTGATAATTTAAAAAAATACACATAATACAACATTTAGGGTGAACTATCCCTTTAAAAGACCCTTTCTCTGGCCTCATGGTTGAATCTACAGTGTGCTGTGGTGTTTCTCTGTGACCCCAAAACCAGCAGCCTAAAGCAGTGCAGTGGGACTGGCTGGCTGCAGTACCGGGGAAGGCCTGTGGAGGGCAGGGGCGTTCCGTGGGACAGGAAGGGGGCGCGCTCTGGGGCTCAGAGGAAGTAGTAAGCAGGAAATGAGGAAACGAGCAGCAGTTCTACTGAGGAGTGTTGCTACGGCAGCGGGGGAAGCAGTGACACACAACCAGCACCCTGCAGCACTAGAGAACGCTCACACACACACACACACACGCACACACGCACACACGCACACTCACACACTCACACACTCACACACTCACACACTCACACACTCACACACTCACACACACACACACACACTCGCTCCAGACACAAAATGAGGCCACAGTGAAACATGCACTTGTCCACAGATCACACAATTCAAATCTCACGACAGTATACACGGCAAAGACACAGGTAGACACAAACATATGACCATGTACATATATACAAACAGACAACCTAAACCCCACACACAGACTTTCTCTGTGTTCCTGTGTGGATGTGGGAGAGATCCTGAAGAGATTAGCACGTAATCCCATGTGACCACTGAACCAGATAGAACCTATCGGGACAGAGAAACACTGTCTACTTCCAGACTGTAGCCCTGCTCTCACCTGTCATCCATCCTGTCATCCATCCATCCTGTCATCCATCCATCCTCATGCGTTTCCTCTCTGGCAACTCCCAAATTCACACTCCCTAGTCGAACTTTAAACTCGAAGCGGTTCATTTTAGGTGGATCGTACTCATCCTGAACCTAAACAGGGTTCGATGTGACCCTCCACTCACCCCTGACCCTCATACCCAGTAACACCACCACCCTCCCCTATCAATACTGCATCTGGGTCAGCTCCTCTGTGTGTGTAAGTGAATGAGTGACAGATTGAGAGGGATAGGAGTTAGACAGAGTGCAGGACCTTTTTTTGTTCCTGGGGCGTTTAGAAAAGTTTACGGCGCTGACCCCTCGCCCGCTACCCCCCGACGCCCAGTCGCGGCTCATCTACCCTTCCCCTTTAGTAAGAAATGAGGCACTGCCCGCGCTAACTACCAGCCGCGAACCAAGAGAATGAAGCACCTAACAATGGTCTCATGTGACAGACGAGGAGAAAGATACCCAAAGGGCCTGGATCAAAGATAGGAACCTAAGAAACATCCCTTAGAGATAATGAAATACTGAAGAACATATAGTCCAGCAGCGGGAGTTCAACTAAGTACACGGACCTTCTCGGTAGACAAAGATAAAAGCAAGGCACACCGTTGAAAAGGATATCTGACGTAAAGCCTCGCACTAACACCCCCGAATGATGATAAGGACACTCTCACGAACCCGAGATAGATGTATCCCGCGAAAGGGCTGGCTGAAACAGGAATAAGCGTTACCGGTTCTGCCTTGTGTAGCATCCGTGAACACAAAACCGACTGACCTTCTTGACTTCCGAGAAACCTGAATCGATTCCAGGGTAATTCAAGCGCGACTTGTTCGAGGGCTCCGAACGAAAGAAGGATAGTATACGCCCTGGACACCCAGAAGAGACCCCCCCGATGACAATTGACACGGGGGAGCTCGGGGGAAACAAGAAAGGAAAAGCAGGAATAAAGGAGAAGTAGAATAAGACACAGCTAGCCGGAACTAGAGAATGACTGAGAGACAGAAAGGTGGGGCTATGGCGGGGGAGTGAACTATGTTCAGTTGTTGTAGACGGCTGTTGCTTCGCTCTATTGTTCAGAGTAGCCGGTCTGTGTTTGCTTGCATCGCTCTACATTGTAGCTGGATGTTGGTTCGTTTTTTGTCGCTCTACATGAGTATCCGGCTGGTGTGCGTCGCTCTACATGTGTAGACGGGCTGTGCATGCTGTTCTACATTAGTAGCCGGCTGTGCGTTCGTCTTCTACATGTGTAGAGGATGGGTGTGTCGCTTTACAGTTGTGCCGGCTTTGCATCCCTAAGGTCATGTGTAGCCGTCTGGTTTTCGCTAGCATTTGTGAGCCGGGCTTTTTTTGCGTCGCTCAGCAGTGTGTAGCGTGTTTTGCCGCTTGTTGTTGTTTGTGCTCGGCAGAGAAGGTGAGGTGATCTGCCTAAGAAGCCCTAGATTTACAACTTCCCTTCACTTCTGCGTCTGAGTTCGGACCGCGGGGTGGGTGTACTGGTGCCTGCTTTGGCATCAGGATCCCGCACCACAAGAAGAAGAAACTGAACTAGAAATCAGGACTGACATGACATATGGGTGAGGGGTAGTGTCGACTGGCCTCTCGCTACCTCAGACTGTTTTAGACCACAATGAGCATTCATTGTTCCATCTTAATGGGACAAGCCTTGGGGTGGGTGGATTTGTAAGATATGTGGAAAAGGGTTAGATTGTAGATAGATGGAGAGGCAGATAGATTATGGAGAGGTGGAGAGATAATGTAGACAGAAGAGAGATAGGTCAGGTAGATATATGGAGTGGATAGGACAACTAGATGATATGTAGGTATGTAGTTTGGGCAGGTAGGTCATTCCTGGTATATATTATGAGCCTGGTTGTTCTCGTAAATTTTCTTACGTGTTTCAGATGGCAGTTGTAAAAGCGCGTGGCGATCGAGAGAGAGGTGCAGCCACTTTGATATGAAAGAGAGAGGGGGGGAAGCAGGCGGAGATAAGTGTATAGGCCTACTGATCGCTTCTAGGAAAGCAGGTCTATTTAGTGTAGGAGACGCTAAGAGTACGAGGTGTGCGCGGAGGAGGGCGTATTTCGGTGGGGTAGCGGCCCCTTTCGGGGGAAGGCGTAGAGTGGGTTGTCCGTCGACGATGGGGATGCGACGGAGCCTATTTTTGTGTTGGTGAGGGGGCGGGAAATTGCGAGAAGGACCCTTGGGGGAGAGGAGGGGGATGGGGGGGGGAGGAGGATGCGTGTAGGGTGGATTGGGGGGAGGGGGTGGGATCTGGTTTCTTTGGTACTGGGAGTGAGGGGAGGAGGAGGTGGATGGGTCTTGTCTGCGGGGGGGGAGGTAGGGGAGGCTGGTACAGTGGTGAGGAGGTGAGGGTGCCGGCAGGATGGAGGCCCTGGTTGGGGGTTGAGGTTTGAGGGTTCAGAGTGGGATGGAGGGGATTTGGGGGGCGGGGAGGAGGAGGTGGTTGAGGAGGAGGAGGTGAGGAGGAGGGGCGAGGAGGAGGTGGGGAGGAGGTGGGGGGGTGGGGAGGGAGGAGGAGGTCGCGGAGGGGGAGGCGTGAGGAGGGGGTGGGGGGAGGGAGGAGGAGTGGTGAGGTGAGGGTGAAGGAGTGGTGGGGCGGGAGGTGGAGGACGGAGGTGGTGAGGGGGGAGAGGAGGTGAGGAGGACGGGGGAGGAAGGAGGACGGTGAGGAGGGTGTGAGGTTGCTTGGGGAGTAGGAGGAGGGGAGAGGGGGGGGGGAGGAGGGTGAGGGGTGAGGATGGAGGGAGAAGGGTGAGGGGGAAGGGAGGAGTTGAGGGATGGGGTGGAGCAGGGAGGAGGAAGGAGGTGAGGGAGGAGGAAGAGAAGAAGGAAGTTGGAAGAAAGGCAAGGTTTAAGAAAAATTACAACAACTGTATTGGTTAGAAGGCGACAAAGAAAAGAAAAAGTGCTTTTTAAGACCGGTCTAGGAGCCAGCTGCCTTAAACGAAGGAAGATGAAGAAGAGTTCCACGAGGAGGGGACAGTCCCCTACACCACTCCAGACGTCTCCTGTCTCCTGGTGTGTCTGGGACGTTAAACTGAAGCCTGGGAAAGCCTTCCTCTGTTCTCTCTTTGCTCTGATGTTTCTGCATCTCTGGAACAAGTTAATCCACCTCGATGACCTACATTCCTCCTCACCTACTGAGCATCCTCCTGTGTGTCTCTAATCTCTGTGTGTGTGTGTGTGTGTGTGTGTGTGTGTGTGTGTGGTGGTGTGTGGTGTGTGTGTGTGGTCGTGACAGAAGGAGCCACAGTCTGGCCTCAGAGGGACTGAAGCTGGAGACCTGGCACTCTTTTAATGCCACCAGTAAACACCTCCCACAACACCACACACACACACTCCCATAACAGCACACACACACCACACACCCACACACCACACACACACACAGCACACACACACACACACACACACACACAGACACACACCACACACACACACACACACACACACACACCACACCACACACCCACACACCCCACCACCACACACACCACACACACACCACACACACACACACACACACACACACACACACACACACACACACACCACACACACCACACACACACACCACACACACACACACACACACACACAGCACACACACACCACACACACACCACACACCACACCACACACACACACACACACACACACACACACACACACCACTCCCATAACACCACACACACACACTCCCATAACATCACACACCACACACACACCCCTATCCATGGGGACGCCAGCCTGTGTTGCTGGCATGAGGTCAGAGTAAACAGAAAACAACATATAAACAACAACAACAGCATCGGCAGTCACATGGCCACCTGACACAGCTGGTCCAGTGATGCTTTCTCTGTGCCGCTTTCTCTCAGGAAGTACCAGCAGAACAACTAACTAACTACAAGTGAAAGGTGTGTTTTGGGCAGTTTTCCCTTCATCTGGCTGGAGGTGAAGACGAAGCCACGAGGGGGCGATCCTGCCCTGCTCCAGGTGACAACATCCATCTTTCAGTGAGCTGGGAGCTGACTCTCTGGGAGCTGACTCTCTCCTCTACCCTGCTGTGGGAGCTGGCTACAGGTGTGTGCCGAGCTGAGTGTTCAGGTGTGTGTGGAGCTGAGTGTTCAGGTGTGTGCGGAGCTGAGAGTACAGGTGTGTGTGGAGCTGAGTGTACAGGTGTGTGTGTGGAGCTGATGTACAGTGTGTGTGGAGCTGAGTGTACAGGTTTTTGGGCTGAGACAGGTGTGTGTGGAGCTGAGAGTACAGGTGTGTGTGGAGCTGAGTGTACATGTGTGTGTGGAGCTGAGTGTACAGGTGTGTGTGGAGCTGAGAGTACAGGTGTGTGTGGAGCTGAGTGTAAGGTGTGTGTGGAGCTGAGTGTACAGTGTGTGTGGAGCTGAGAGTACAGGTGAGGTCTCTATGGAGGTTGGAGGCTGGAAGTCCCGGTTGTGCACAGACCGCACTGTAACAGGCCGGTAACCTAGGGATACGCAGGTCACCACCTTACCCCGAGAACTCCCAGGTTGTGCGTATGAGTAGAACAGATGCATGCAGCACAACGTTGGGGTCTCTACACACACGTGTGTGTGTGTGTGTGTGTGTGTGTGTGTGTGTGTGTGAGAGGTGGAAGCCTGCAGGGGAGATGTGAGGCCAGGCAGCTCCATGCAGGCGCATGCGTGGGAGAGAAGCGCAACGAGGGGCCATGCAGTAGGACAGGGTCACTGGCTGGGCTTGTTGTTTGTGTGTGAAGCCACCCACTGAACACACACACACACACCGGAGATACACACACCGGAGATACACACACACCACAGCCTGGATGGAAACGCTGAATCCTCAAACACTGTTAGTGGGATGACATCCCAGTCATTTACACAACTCTAGAAGTGCCCACTAAAGTGCTTATTTAAGGAGTGTGTGACTGACTGTGTGTGTGTGTGTGTGTGAAGAAAGATTGGCTGTGCATATTCAGGACCAAACTGTGCCAGGCAAACTAGGCTGAGCTCCAGAGAGCTCTGTGTATGAAGCTCCCGCCAGCAGCACGGGCAGAGGAGCTAACGCTATCGCTGCTAACACTAGCGCTGCTAACGCTGCTAACCACGCTGTCGCTGCTGCTAACCCTGCTAACGCTAGCGCTGCTAACACTAGCGCTGCTAACACTAGCGCTGCTAACACTAGCGTCTGCTAACACTAGCGCTGCTAAACCCTCTACACCAGCGCTGCTAACACTAGCGCTGCTAACCCCGCTAACACTAG